>JAVJIF010007940.1:0-142500 GCA_038442645.1 Agave tequilana
AATTACTACTAATTTACTCTTATTTCTGGTCTTAATTGAGAAATTTGACCAAAAGTCAATCATTCAACCATGATTGGTCTGAATTAGGCCTTATAAGAGCCGAATAGGGCCGTAACGTGTAGAAAACATTATTTTTAACAGTTGTGAGTACTATTACATAATTTCTCTATATAATTAATGCTTATTAACCTTGTTTCATCTTAAATGGAAAGTTTTGACCGGAAGAAAAATTTCAACCCCGATTTTCTGAACTAGGCCTTATAAGAGCTGAATAGGTCCCAAATGGAGAGAAAACATGGATTTGAAGAACCGTGAGTGGTATTACATTATTTCTATATACAATTACTACTTATTAATCTTCCTTCTAGTCTTAATTAAAAAGTTTGACAAAATGTCAAACTTTCAACCAGATTGGCCTGAATTAGGCCTTATAAGAGTAGAATTATGCTCAATACAGAGAAAATGTGGTTTTCAAGAGCCGAGAGTGGTATTACAAAGTTTATATATACAATTACTACTAATTTTAATCACTTTCTAATCTTAATTGAGAAGTTTAACCTAGAGTCAAACATTCAGCCTCGATTGGCCTGAGCTAGGCTTTATTAAAAGAGCCGAATAGTGCCCAAAGGTGAGAAAATGTGATTTTCAAGAGTCTGGAGTAGTACTGATGAATTTTGACCAAAAGTTCAACTTTGAGTCCCGATTGACTTGAATTAGGCCATATTAGAGCTGAATAGGACCCAAAAGAAAAATATAGTTTTCCAGAGCCGAGAGTCGCATTCGAAATTTTTTGTACGATTACTTCTAATTTACCTTGTTTCTAGTGTTAATTGGGAAGTTTTATTAAAAGTTAAACTCTCATCGCCAATTGGCCTGAACTAGTCCTTATATGAGCCGAATAGGGCTTAAACAAGAAGAAAACATGATTTTCAAGAGCCGAGAGAAGTATGACATAGCTTTTTTGTATAAATTTGTATGTATAATTACTACTACTAATGATACTTATTTCTAGTCATAATTGTGAAGTTGGACCAAAAGTCAAACTTTCACGCCTGATTAGCCTGAATGAGGACTTATAAGTAAACAGGGAGAAAATATGGTTTTCAAGAGTAGTGAGTTACCTTACATAGTTTCTATGTACAATTGCTACTAATTACCTTATTTCTACTCTTAATTAAGAAGTTTAACAAAAAGTCAATCTTTCATTCATGATTAGCCTGAACTAGGTCTTATAAAAGTTGAATAGGGCCTGAATGGGAAAAAAATCTTGATTTTCAAGAGCCATGAGTGGTATTACATAGTTTATATATACAATTATTACTAATTAAACTTTTATCTTTTATTAATTTAGAAGTTGGATCAAAAGTCAAACTTTCAGCCTCAATGGTCTGAATTAGGCCTTATAAGAGCCAAATTTGGCCCAAATGGGGAGAAAAAATGATTTTCAAGAGCTGTGAGTGGTATTTCATAGTTTTATGTATAATTCTGCTAATTTTTCTTGTTCTAATCTTAATGTGAAAGTTTGACTAAAAGTCAAACTTTCAGCCACAATTGGCCTAGGCCTTAAAAGAGCCAAATAGTGCCCAAACGGAGAGAAAATGTGGATTTCATGAGCGAGAAGTAGCATTACATAGTTTCTATGCACAATTACTACTAATTAACCTTTTTAATAATTTTAATTGGAAAGTATGGCTAAATATCAAACTTTCAGCCTGGCATGAATTAGCCCTTATATGAGCCGACTGGGGCCCAAACGGGTAGAAAACAAGGATTTCAAGAGCCATGGTGGTATTACATCGTTTATATATACAATTATTACCAATTAGCCTTATTTCTAGTCTTATTTAGGAAGTTTGATCAAAGTCAAAAATTCAGCCCCGATTGGCCTGAAGTAGGCCTTTATAAAGAACCGAATAGTGCCCAAATAAGAAGAAAATGAAGTTTTCAAGAGCTCGGAGTAGTATTACATAGTTTCTACGTATAATTACTACTAATTAAACTTGTTACTTAAGTTAATTGGATGTTTGATAAAAAGTCAAACTTTCAGCCCTAATTGGTCTGAACTATGCATTATAAAAACCGAATAGGGCCCAAACAGGGAGAAAACATGCTTTTCAAAAATCGTGAGTGATATTACATAGTTTCGCTATACAATTGTTATTAATTAACCTTGTTTCTAGTCTAAATTGGGATGTTTAACCAAAAGTCAAACTTTTAATGCCGATTGGCCTGAAATAGGCCTTATAAGAGCTGAATTGAGCCTCAATAGGGAGAAAATGTGATTTTAAGTGTCGGGAGTAGTATTACATAGTTTTCTTGTACAATTACTCCTAATTAAACTTGTTTCTAATCTTAATATAGAAGTTTGACCAAAAATCAAGCTTTCAGCCCAGATTGGCCTGAACTACCTTATTAGAGCTGAATAGAGCCTAAATAGTGAGAAAATATAGTTTCAAGAGCCGTGAATGGTACTACATAGTTTCTATATACAATTACTACTAATTAACCTTATTTCTATTCTTAATTTGGGAGTTTGACTAAAAGTCAAACTTTCAGCCTCGATCGGCCTAAACTAGGCCTTGTTAGAGGCAAATAAGACTCAAACAGGGAGAAAAATGATTTTCAAGAGCTGTAAGTGGTATTACATAGTTCTTTATATAATTACTATTAATTAACCTTCTTTCGAGTCTTAATTAGGAAGTTTGGCCAAAAGTCAAACTTTCAGCCGCGATTGAACTGAATTAGGCCTTGTAATAGCCGATTGGGCCTAAACAGGGAAAAAATGTGATTTTCAAGAGCCAGAATTTAGTATTACATATTTTCTATTTATAATTACTACTAATTTAACTTGTTTCTAGTCTTAATTAGGAAGTTTAACCAAAAGTCAAACGTTCAGTCCCGATTGCCTGGACTAGTCCATTTAAAAACTGAATAGGGCAAGAATGTGCACAAAACATTATTTTCGAGAGCCGAGATTACTATTATATAGTTTCTATATATAATTACGATTAATTAACCTTGTTTCTAGTCTTAATTGATAAGTTCAACCAAAAGTCAAACTTCAGCCCCGATCAGCCAGAATTAGGCCTTATAAAAGCCGTATAGGCCCCAAACAGGGAGAAAATAGGATTTTCAATACCGAAAGTAGTATTATATAGTTTCTATATATAATTACTAATAATTAAAATTTTCTAATCTTAATTGACCAAAAGTCAAACTTTCAGCCCCGATTAGCCTGTATTAGGAATTATAAGAGGTGAATAGGGCCCAAACAGGATGTTTAACTAAAAGTATTCCATAGTTATTACATACAATTACTATTAATTAACCTTATTTTTAGTCTTAGTTGGGATATTTAACTCAAACTTTTAATCCTGCTTGGCCTGAAATAGGTCTTATAATAGCTGAATTAGGGCCAAACGGAGCGAAAATATGGTTTTCAAGAGCCATAAGAGGTATTACATTGGTTCAATGAATAATTACTACTAATAAACTTTATTTCTACTCTAAATTGGAAAGCTTGAGCAAAAATCAAACTTTCAGAACAGATTGGCTTAAACTAGCCCTTCTTAGAGCCAAACGTGTCCTAAACAGGGCGAAAACATGGCTTTCAAGAGACAGAAGTAGTACTTCATAGTTCTATGCACATTAATTACAAATTAATCTTGATTTTAGTATTAATTGAGAAGTTTGACCTAAAATCAAAATTCAGCCATTGTTGGCTTTAACGAGCTTATAAGAGACGAATAGAGCTCAAACGGGGAGAAAACATGGTTTTCAAGAGCCGGGAGCAGTATTACATAGCTTTTATGTACAATTATTTGTAATTAAACTTGTTTCTAGTCTTAATTCAGAGCTTTAAATAAAAGTCAAACTTTCAGTCCCTATTAGCATTAGGTATAATAAGAACTGAATAGGGCCCAAACGGGAAGAAAATTGTGGTTTTCAAGAGCAGGGAGTAGTCTTACCTAGTTTTTATGTACAATTACTACTAATTAAACTTTTTTCTAGGCTTAATTTAAATGTTTGAACATAAGTCTTACTTGCTGCCTTATTGGTTTGAATAAAACTTATAAGAACCGAATAGGGCCCAAACAAGAAGAAAATGTGGTTTTCCAAGAGCCGAGAGAAGTATTACATAGTTTTCATGTATAATTGCTACCAATTAAACTAATTTCTAGTTTAGTTGGAAAGCTTGACCAAAAGTCAAATTTTCAGCACCGATTAGCCTGAACTAGGTAATATAAGTGCCAAATAGGCCCAAACTAGAAGAAAACATGGTTTTCAAGAGCTGTGAGTGGTATTATATAGTTTCTTTATAAAATATTTATTAATTAACCTTTTTTCTAGTCTTAATTAGGAAGTTTGACTAAAAGTCAAACTTTCAATACCTGTTGAATTAAACTGGCCATATAAGAGCCGAATAGAGCCCAAATGGTTGAAAACTTAGTTTTGAGTGGAGATTAATATTATATAGTTTCAATGCATAATTAGAACTAATTAACCTTATTTAATTTGAAAGTTTAACAAAAAAGTTAAACTTTCAGCACCGATTAGCCTGAACTAGGCCTGATAAGAGCCGTATGAGGCCCAAACTGGGAGAAAACGTGATTTTTAAGAGCCGAGAGTAATATTACATAGTTTCTATGTAAAATTACTACTAATTAAACGTTTCTAGTCTTAGTTGGAAAGATTGACCAAAGGTAAAACTTTCAGCCCTGATTGTCTGAACTTGTCATTATAAGAAGTGAATTAGGCCTAAACGGGAAGAAAAAATAGTTTTCAAGAGTCAGGACTAATATTAAATAGTTTCTATATACAATTACTACTAATTAACTTTGTTTTAAGTCTTAAATTAGAAATTTGACCAAAAGTCAAAATTTCCAGCTCTGAATTGCGTGAACTAGGCCCCATGAGAGACAAATAAGCCCTAAATAGGGGAAAATATGGTTTTCAAGAGCCATGAGAAGTTATATAGGTTTAATGTATAATTACTATTAAGAAACTTTATTTCTACTCTAAATTAGGAAACTTAACCAAAAAAGCAAAGTTTCAGACCTGATTGGCCTGAACTAGCCTTACTATTGAGCTAAATAGGGCCTAAACGGGTAGAAAACGTGGCTTTCAAGAGGCAGGAGTATTACTAGATAGTTTCTATGTAAACTTATTACAAATTAACCTTATTTTTAGTCCTAATTGAGAAGTTTGACCTAAAATCAAATTTTAGCCCACATTAGCCTGAACGGCCTTGTAAGGCCTAATAGAGCTCAAACGGGGAGAAAACGTGATTTCAAGCGGCAGGAGTAGTATCACAAAATGTCTATGTATAATTACTATTAAATGACCTTATTTCTAGTGTTAATTGGGAAGTTTGACTAAAAGTCAGACTTTCAGCGCCGATTGACTGAACGGCCTTATAAGAGCCAATAGGGCCCAAATGGAGAGTAAACAAGGTTTCAAGAGCCGTGAGTGGTATTACATAATTTCTATATACAATTTCCGCTAATTAACCATGTTTCTAATCTTAAATGAGAAACTTAACAAAAAATAAAACTTTCGGCCCAATTGACCTCAACTAGGCCTATGAGAGCAGAATTGGGTCCAAACGAGGAGAAAAGCATGATTTTTAAGAGCCAAAAGTTGTATTACATAGCCTCTATGTACAACTACTACTAAATAAAATTATTTCTAGTCTTAGTTTTGAAATTTAATTAAAAGTCAAACTTTCTGCCCGAATGAACTAAACTAGGCCTTAAAGAGCTGAATAGGGCTAAACACAAAGAAAACATAGTTTTCAAAAGTCAGAAGTCATATTACATAGTTTCTATGTACAATTATGACTAATTAAACTTGTTTTATTCTTAATTGAGAAGCTTAACTAACTGTCAAACTTTCAGCCCCGATTGGCCTTAACTAGACGTTGTAGGAGCCGAATAGGAGCCAAAGGGTAGAAAACGTGATTTTCAAGAGCCAGGTGAAGTTTTACGTAGTTTCTATGTATAACTACTACTCATAACCCTTGTTTCTAGTCTGAATGTGAAAGTTTGACCAAAAGTCAAACTTTCAAACACAATTGGTGAACTAGGCCTTAAAAGAGCCGAATATTGCACAAACAGGGAGAAAACTTGGTTTATCGGAGCCGAAAGTTGTATTACATAGTTTCTATGTACAATTACTACTAATTAATCTTATTTCTAGTCTTAGTTAGGATGCTTGACAAAGTCAAACTTTCAATCTCGAATGGCATGAACTAGGCCTTATAAGAGCCGAATTAGGCCAAAACGGGGAGAAAATATGATTTTTAAGAGCCGGAAGTAGTATTATATAGTTTGTATGCACAATTACTACTAATTAAACTAGTTCTAGTCTTAATTTGAAAATTTAACTAAAAGTCAAACTTTCGGCCCTGATTAGCCAAAACTAGGCCTTATAAAAACCGAATTGAGTCTAAACGGGGTGTAAACATAGTTTTCATGAGTTAAGAGTAGTTTTACATAGTTTCTATGTACAATTACTACTTGCTAAACTTGTTTCTAGCATTATTTGGTAATTTAACTAAAAAGTCAAACTTTCAGCCCCGATTGGCCTGATTACTATTACATAGTGTCTATGTATAATTACTACTAAATAATCTTATTTCAAGTCTTATTTGAGACGTTTGACCTAAAGTCCTTCCGTCTTAACTAGCTTGAACTAGCCCTTACAAGAGCCAACAAAAGCAAAAATAGGGAGAAAATATGGTTTTTCAAGAGCCGTGGATGGTATTACAGAGTTTTTATGTACTAATTAAACTTGTTTCTTATCTTAATAGGGAAGTTTAAATAAAACTCAAACTTTCAGCCCTAACTGGCCTGAACTAGGCCTATAACATGGAGACAACGAGATTTTCAAGAGCCGGGAGTAGTATTACATAGTTTCTAAGTACAATTACTATAAATTATACTTGTTTCTAGTCTCAATTAGGAAGTTTAACTAATGTCAAACTTTCAGCCTTGATTGGCCAGAATTAGGCCTTATAAGAGCCGAATTAGGTCACAACGGGAGAAAATATGGTCTTCAAGAGCTGGGAGTAGTATTACATAGTTTCCACGAGCAATCTGTACTAATTAACTTTATTTCTTGTCTTAATTGGGAAGTTTAACAAAAAAAGTCAAACTTCTTGCCCGATTGACCAGAACCTAGGCCTATAAGAGCCAAATAGGGCCCAAACATGGAGAAAACGTGAGTTTCAAGAGCCGGGAGTAGTATTACATAGTTTTTATATACAATACTACTAATTAAAATTGTTTCTAATTTTAATTGAAAAGTTTGACCAAAATTAATTTGAGCACTGATTGGCTGAACTAGGCCTTATAAGAGCCGAATGGGTCCAAACGGGGGGAAATATGGTTTTCAAGAGTCATGAATAGTATTATATAGTTTCTATATACAAGTACTACTAATTAACTTTTTTTATAGTTTTAATCGGGAAGTGGATCAAAAGTCAAGTTATCGCCCTCATTGGCCGGGACTAGGCCTTATATGAGCCGAATAAGGCCGAAATAGGGAGAAAATGTGATTTTCAAGAGCCGTGAGAAGTATTCCATAGATTTATTATATAATTTCAGCTTATTAACTATCCTTTTAATCTTAATTGGAAAGTTTGAAGAAAAATCAAACCTCCAGCCTCGATTGGCCTGATCTTGCCTTATAAGAGCCGAATAGGTCCAAACGTAGAGAAAACATGATTTTCAAGAGCCAAGAGTGGTATTACGTAGTTTCTATGCATAATTACTACTAATAAAACTTGATTTTAGTCATAATTGGGAAGTTTGATCAAAAATTAAATTTTCAGTCCCAATTGGCTGGAATGAGGCTTATATATAAGAGCAGAATAGGACATAAACGGGGGAAAATATGGTTTTCAAGAACTGAGAGTAGTATTACATAGTTTCTATGTACGATCACTACTAATTAAACTTATTTCTGGTCTCAATTAGTTAGTCTGACAAAAAGTCAAACTTTCAGGCCCGATTGTCCTAAACTCTAGGCCATATAAGAGCCGAATAGGGTCTAAATGAAGAGAAAACATGACTTTCAAGAGCCAGGATTAATATTACATACTTTATGTGTATAATTACTACTTACTAGCCTTATTTCTAGTCTTAATTGGGAAGTTTGACCAAAAGTTAAACTTTTATCCCCGATTGGTCTGAACTAGACCTTATAAGAGCCGAATAGAGCCCAAACGGGGAGAAAACATAGTTTT
The DNA here is from genome assembly GCA_038442645.1 of Agave tequilana. NCBI lineage: Eukaryota > Viridiplantae > Streptophyta > Magnoliopsida > Asparagales > Asparagaceae > Agave > Agave tequilana. The sequence continues at coordinate 8,249 of JAVJIF010007940.1, forward strand.
TTAAAAACCATGAGTGGTATTACATAGTTTCTATGTCCAATTACTGCTAATTAAAAATGTTTTTGGTCTTAATTGAGATATTTGACCAAAATTCAAACTTTCAGCCCCGAGACATGAATTAGACATTATAAGAGGTGAATAAGGCTCAAACGGGGAGGAAATGTGATTTCAAGAGCCGTGAGCGGTGTTCATAGTTTCTATGTACAATTATAACTATTTAAACTTATTTTTTGTCTTAAATGGAAAGTTTGAACAAAACTCAAACTTTCTGCTCTGACAATGTGTGAACTAGGCCTTATAAGAGCCGAATAGGTCCCAAACATAGAGAAAATATGGTTTTTCAAGAGTCGGGATTAATATTACATAGTTTTGTGTATAACTATGTGTATAATTACAACAATTTAACCTTATTTCTACTTTAAATTAAGAATTTTAACCAAAAATAAAACTTCAGTCATGATTGTCCAGAGTTGGCCTTATTAGAGCCGTATGGGCCTAAACAAGGTGTAAACGTGGTTTTCAAGAGCCAGGAGTAGTACGACATAGTTTCTATGTATAAATTATTACAAATTAATATTATTTCTAGTGTTAATTAGGAAGCCTGATTTAAAGTAAAACTTTTAGCCCCGATTGGCATGATCTAGGCCTTATTCATTAGGTCCCAAATGGGGAGAAAATATAGTTTTCAAGAGCCGGGAGTAGTATTACATAATTTCTTTATACAAATACTTCTAATTAACCTTGTTTCTAATCTTAATTAGATAGTTTGACGAAAAGTCTAATTTCCAGCCCCGATTGGCTTGATCTAGGCCTTATAAAAGCCAAACAGGATCCATACAGAGAGAAAATGTGATTTTCAAGATCCGAGAGTAGTATTACATAGTTTCTTTGTACAATTAATACTAATTAAACTTGTTTTAAGTTTTAATTAGAATGTTTGATCAAAAGTTAAACTTTCAGCTCCGATTGGCCTAATTAGGCCTTATAAGAGCTGAACAGGGCCTAAGAGGGAGAAAACATGATTTTTCAAGAGTCGTGATTAGCATTACATAGCTCTATATATTGTTACTACTAATTAAAAATTTTTTACTATAAATTAGAAAGTTTGATAAAAAAATCAAATTTTTAACCTCGATTAGTCTGCACTAGGCCTTATTAGAGCTGAAAAGGGCCGAAAGAGGGATAAACGTGGTTTATAAGAGCTGAGAGTAGTATTACATAGCTTCTACAAATAGTTACTACTCATTAACTTTGTTCTTATCTTAATTGGGAAGTTTGACCAAAAGTCAAACTTTCAGCCCTGATTAGCCGAACTGAACCTTTTAAGAGCAGAATATGACCAAACGGGGAGAAAATAAGGTTTTCAAGAGCTGAGAGTGGAATTACATAATTTCTATGCACAAATACTTCTACTTTACCTTATTTTATAGCCTTAATTGGAAAGTTTGACTAGCACCGCTTGGCCTACTCTAGACCTTATAAGAGACGAATGGTTAATAAGGAAAGTAAACATGATTTTCAAGAGCCAAAAGTGGTATTACATCTTGGACTCATAGAATGCAACAAGTACACAAAAAAACATTTATATTATATTATTATACCATTCACAGAGCCCTTCGCAGGTGCCCGAAAAGTCAATTTTTTCAAGGGGCTGCTTTAATTAGGTTCTGGTGAAGTTTGGAATTTAAGAAAACTGACTTCTTAGACTCGTAGAACTCATGAAATATATTCAGAAATCATAAACTGAGAGAAAATAATATTTCTATATACATTTACTACTAATTAACCTTTTTTACAGTCTTGATTGAGAAGTTTGATCGAAAGTTAAACTTTGTGTCCCGATTGGCCTGAAGTAGGGCCTTATAAGAGTCGAATAAGGTCCAAAGAAAGGGAAAAATATGCTTTTTAAGAGCCCAGAGTAGTATTACATAGTTTCTACGTACAAATACTACTCATTAACCTTATTTCAGCTCTAAATTGATATGTTTGATCAAAAGTAAAACTTTTAGCCCCGATTAGCCTGAACTATAGGCATTATTAGAAAAAAATAGGGCCTAAACAGGGAATAAATGCTATTTTCAAGAGTCAGGAGTAATATTACATAGTTTCCATATATATTTACAACAAATTAACCTTATTTCTAGCCTTAATTAGAAAGTTAAGTTAAACTTTAATCTCGATTGTCCTGAACTAGACTTATAAGAGCTGAATAGGGCCCAAACGGAGAGAAAATGTTATTTTCAAGAGCCGAGAATAGCATATCATACTTTCTATGGACAAATACTTCTAATTAACCTTGTTCCTGCCTTAACTGAATCTTTGACCAAAAGTCAAACTTCCAACCCTGATTGACCTGATCTAAGCCTTATAAGAGTTGAAAAAGGTTCAAACAGGAAGAAAATGTGATTTTCAGGAGCCCAAAGTAGTATTACGTAGTTTTTATATATAATTAATGTTAATTAAACTTTTTTTAGTCTTAATTAAGAAGTTTGACCAAATGTCAAACCGTCAGTCCCGATTGGCCTGAATTAGGGATAAGAGCCGAGAGGGCCTAAACAGGAAGAAAACGTGATTTTCAAGAGCTAAAACTAGCATTACATATTTTCTATGTACTATTACTAACTAATTAAACTAGTTTTTACTTTAAATTAGAAATTTTGATTTTTAATCAAATTTTCAGCCCGATTGGCCGAACTAGGCCTTAATAGAGCCGAATTGGGCTAAAACAAAGAAAAAAAAATGATTTTTAAGAGCTGTGTATTCCATAGTTTCTACGATAAATTACGACTAATTAACTTTATTTTTATTCTTAATTGGGTAGTTTGACCAAAAGTCAAACTTTCAGCCTCGATTGGTCTGAACTAGGCCTTATAAGAGCCGAATAGGGCCCAAATGGTGGAGAGAATATGGTTTTCAAGAGCCGAGAGTAGTGTTACATAGTTTATATATACAATTACAGTTAACTAAATTTGTTTCTAGTCTTAATTTGGGAAGTTGACTACAAGTCAAACTTCCAGCCTCGATTTGGCCAAACAAACCTTATAAGATCTGAATATGGCCGAAATGAAGAGACGACATAGTTTTCAAGAGCTAAGAGTGAAATTACATAATTTTTATGTGTAAACACTTCTAATTAACCATGTTTCTAGTTTTAGTTTTGAAGTTTGGCAAAAAGTCAAACTTTTAGCCTCGATTGGCCTGAACTATGCCCTATAAGAGCCAAATAGGGCCTAAGCGGGGAGAAAATATGGTTTTCAAGAACCGTGAGTACTATAACGTAGTTTTTATGTACGATTACAAGTACGATTACAAGTAATTAAACTTGTTCTACTCTAAACTATTACGTAGTTTAGGTCAATCGTGGTTGAAAATTTGACTTTTGGTCAAACTCCTAATTAAGACTGGAAACAAGTGTAATTTGTATAAATTTAATTATACATAGAAACTCTATAATGCTACTCCCGGCTCTTGAGAACCACATTTCTCTCACTTCGGCCCAATTCGGCTCTTATAAGGCCTAGTTCAGACCAATCTGGATTGAAAGTTTGACTTTTGGTCAAATTTCCCAATTAAAACTACAAACATGGATCATTAATATTAGTTGTACATAGAAACTATGTAATAATACTCTCGGCTCTTGAAAATTACATTTTATCGCCGTTTAGGCCCTATTCGGTTTTTAAAAGGCCTAATTCAGGCTAGTCAGGGCTGAAAGTTTGATTTTTGGTCAAACTTCTTAATAAAGACTAGAAACAAGGTTAATTAGTTGTGATTGTTTATAGAAACTATGAAATATTAATTCCAGCTCCTGAAAACCATGTTTTCTGGGCGTTTGGGCTCTATTTGGCTTTTGTATGGCATACTTCAGGTCAATTCGGGCTGAAGTTTGACTTTTGGTCAAACTTCTCAATTTTGACTAGAAACAAGTTTAATGAGTAGTTAATGAACATAGAAACTAAGTAATATTACTCTCAGCTTTTGAAAATCACGTTTTCTCCTGGTTTAGGTCTAATTCGGCTCTTATAAGGCCTAGTTCAGGCTAATTGAGATTAAAAATTTAACTTTTAGTCAAACATCGTAATTAAGACTAGAACAAGGTTAATTAATAGATTATGCTTAGAGAAACTATGTAATACCACTAATGCCTCTTGAAAACCAAGATTTCTACAGTCTTGGCCCTATTCGGCTCTTATAAGGCCTAATTCAGGCGAATCGGGGCTGAAATTTTTGACTTTTAGTCAAACTTTTTACTTTAGAATAGAGACAAGGTTAATTAGAAGTAATTCTACGTAGAAACTATGTAACCCACTCACAGCGCTTAAAAATCATGTTTTCTCCCCGTTTGGGCCCTATTCAACTCTTATAATGCCTCGTTCAAACTAATCCGGGCTAATGACTTTTGTTCAAACTTCCAAATTAAGACTAAAAAAAGTTTAATTACTATTAATTGTATATAGAAACTATTTAATACTATTCCTGACTCTTAAAAACCATATTTTCTCCGCATTTGAGCCCCAATTCAGCTGTTAAAAGGCCTAGTTTAGGCCAATAGTCGCTGAAAATTTGATTACAGGTCAAACTTCCCAATTAAAACAAGAAACAAGCTTAATTTGTAATAATTATTCATAGAAACTATGTAGTTCTACTTCCGTCACTTGAAAGCCACATTTTCTCCCTTTTTTGGCCTCATTCGGCTCTAATAAGGGCAAGCTCAGGCCAATTATATCTGAAAGTTTGAATTATGGTTAAACTATCCAATTTAGAGTAGAAATAAGATTTATTAATAGGAATTATGCATTGAACCTTTGTAATATTTTCACGACTGTCAAAAACCATATTTTCTCCCTATTTCAGCCCTATTCGTTTCTCATAGGGCCTACTTCAGGCCAATCGGGGCTGAAAATTTGACTTTTGATTAACTTCCCAATTAAAACTTGAAACGATGAGAGTGTAATGCTTTACCTCCTCATTCCTAACTAATCTGGGGTTATCATCACCATGAAGCAACGTGGGGGCGGTGAGGGCAGACTCACCGTCAGGATAGATGAAATCATGAAGATCAAGATTATAGATGTCTTCACCCTCACTGGAGAGGTGAAGATGATGTGTAAACTCTTGGAGGGAGATGTCAATATCCCTACCCAAAACTCTAGATCTTACTTGGTTTGATTCAAAAGTAAGATTTGAATAGAAATACTGAACAATGGAAGGGTAAACAGGTTCCCTAATAGACAGAAAATTTTCTAATGAATTAGTTCTCAAAATATAGGCTAAATTGAGATGCTCAAAGTCATTGATCACAACAGATCTCCCAGAGCTAACATGTTTAGTGAAAATTATAATATGTCTATAGGAAGCATGTGATGAAACAAAAAGGGATGATTTGGATGAGGATTGAACGGATTTACCCTTCTCAGATCGAGTCCTTTTAGACATGGTGAAGAGATAATCAAAGCTAAGGCTAGATCTAGGCAAAAGATATGAAATTAAAGCAAAGGAAATTGAAGGATCTAGGAAATAGATTATACCTTGAATTTGACGGAGAAAACATGAAAAATCCTTGAGAAAAAGGAAGATCCGGAGCCTGAAACGCGAAACCTAAATTTTTAGGAAGAAATCTTGAGTTTTAGAGAGTGAGAGAGGGGTTGGATAGGGTTAGGGTTTGAGAGAGATGAGAAAGAAGTGGTGGAGGCGGATGAAAGAGAGAGAGAGTGTGTGTTAGGGCTTTAAATAGGGTCGGGTGAAAAAATTGGAAACCCGTCGCCCGATCGACCGGGCCGGTCGACAGGGGGAAACCGAGACCAAGCCCATCTCAGTCGGTCGACCGCCCGGTCGACCGGCTACGGGTGAAAAATAAAAAATATATATCAGGCTAGGTCGGTCGACTGCGCCGGTCGACCGTGCCTATGCCAGGCCAGATCGGTCGACCGGTCTTGCCCAAAAATCAGAGAGCAAGCCAGTTTTAAAATTTATTATTATTATTTTTAATTTAATATCCATTAAAGCAAACCTGTATATTTATCATAAAAATGATGTTAAAATACTTTAAATCTTTCTTGGCATGAAAAACAACAAAAATATATTTATTTTTATTTGTTATTTAATATTTATTCATATTTATTACTAAAGCGATAAATAAGAGATGTTGAAGATGAATACCCCGTTAAGGGTTCTGAACTTCTCCTCGTCATTCCTGTAGATAAGAGTTGAGGCGCGCAATTGCCATCTCTATTTATTTGCTTAATTTGTTTTAAATAAATCTTTATTTTGACAAAAATCATATAGAACTTTTAACAAAATCTTGATATGTGGACAAAAATAATATGGCATAGAAACATGAATATATTCTCAAACATGGCAAAGGTACAAACAAAATAGAAATGCAAGTTTACATATATCACAATAACACAAAAGTACAACTAGCAATCCTATGTATATAAAAAAAAAATCTTTATGTGGAGAAATTACCAAACCATAGGCATTCTCCAAAAATGGGTGCCTCTATGATAGTGAATGTTCGTTGAGCGTTGATGCATTCACCACCCGGGCACCATCTCCCCCTAATTCTTGGAGGAGGACGACCCACCTGCATCAATTATGTTCGGTGTGTCTATTGGTACCCAAATCTTTTTGGGTCCTATAGGGTTAGTGTTTTCTCAAACCCAAACATTTTTATTTAATAAGTTTAGCTTAGCATAACAAAACTTTTCTAAATGGCGTTTGCGGTCACAATGTGCACAAGTATAAATTCTACCATACATGAATGCATGCTTGTGCGTGTGTGCATGTTTGTGTGATTTTGAAGCATGATGATGAGTGTGTTTCCCTTAGGATATTCCTTTAGGAAACCTAGATGCAAGTTTAGTCATGTCAAAAGCATATTTCTTTAAAGTTATGTCCAAAATTTCAACACGTTTTGGATCTCTAAAAATTCATTTTTATTGCAAGTAGAAATAGGGCTTTTTCCTTTACAAGATATTTTATATTTTTCAAAATCCTTTTTCATCTTTACAAAAGAATTTGCTAATTCATTTTTCTCTTGTAAAACAAGTTCAAATTTACCTTTTAAAGAATCGCTTTCCTTTTTCAATTTTTTATTTTGAGCTTGAGAAATTTTATACCTACTTTGTAATTCCTCAAAAAAATGTGCAAGCTCATCCATAGTTAAATCATCACATCTAGGGAGTTTTCTAGACATACCTTGGTAGCATCCTCGCCTTGTGCCATGAAGCACATGTGAGCGGCATCGATCTCCTCTTCGGATTCCGACTCCGAGTCATCCCAGGTGGCCACCATCGCCTTTTTCTTCTTTAGCCCGTTCTTGGAGGTAGTAGCTTGTAGAGAGGGGCACTCGGCAATTAGGTGTCCCGTCTTCTTGCAATGAAAATAAGGACCCGGTTCCTCTCTCTTCCTTTCAAATCTTCCTTGTGGTTTCCCTCTTCGGAAGTTGCTTTGTCTACCCTTTTTGTAGAACATTTTGCCCACCTTCCTTATGAGCATGGTAAAGTCTTCATCGTAGTCTTCCGATGAATCCTCTTCATCATGGGTGGATGGAACGGCCTTGAAAGTAAGGGTTTTCTTCTTTGGTGCCTCCCTTTCTTCTCTAACCTTCATCTCCATCTCATGGGTTTTGAGATTGCCGATGAAGCAGGAGAAGTCCATCTCCTCCCTATCATTTAGCTCCTTGAGGGTGGTTGCCTTGACTTCCCAAGACTTGGGAAGAGCTCTAATGACTTTCCGGATCTTTTGGTCATTATCAATGGTGTCACCTAAAGAAGAAAGAGCATTAGTGATCTTGGTGAAATGGGTGAGCATATCATCTATGCATTCATTTTCAAGCATATAAAAATTCTCATATTGAGAACGAAGCAAGTCAATTTTAGATCTCTTGACTTGAGACGTTCCCTCATGAGTCACAATAAGAACATTTCAAACTTCAAAAGCAGATTTACAGTTAATGATGCGTGAAAGGTCATCTTCATTTAAAGCTTGGGTGAGTGCATATTGGGCTCTAGCATTTGCTTCATAGTCCTTAGTGGTGTCTTCGGACCATGTTTTCTCATCAGTGAGAGGTTCACAAAATTCTTTGGTGATGGACCTAGCAACTCTAACTCCTAGGGATTTTAGGAAAAGGTTCATTTTGACCTTCCAAATAGGGAAATTCAATCCATCAAATTTAGGTGGGGACTTGATGCTAGAAAAGTCAACAGATGCCATGAATACAAATATAATGCACAATAAATAAAAATGCAACAAATAGATATAGCCAAAAGTGAGGATCTCCCTAAGGTGGTTAAACCAAATGCTAGGGTTAGGCTCTAATACCAATTGAAATCACCTAGAGGGGGGGTGAATAGGTGATGGCTATACTAAGTGACAAATAATGCGGATTTAAAACTATTTAAACAATAAGCAACAATAAAAAGACTCGCAAGAAATTAGACAAGTAATAGAGCAAGTAAAGGAGAGATAGAGTTTAGAGAAAAGTGGACAATCGCAAATACGAAGATATGTTCCGAGGTTCGAGCCACTGCTCTACGTCCCCGCCTTCAACATGATGAAGGATTTCCACTATTGTTGATCCTACCGGATCGTTAATACAAGGACACACTTATCCTCTCTCTCTCTCTCACATGGTGCCGCAACACCAACTCGGAGCACACTAGCTTGCTTGAGGCCAATGCCTCTACAACTTCTCAAAATGAAGAACGGTGATCAACACTTGATCACAAATAAAAGGCTCACTTGCACAACCCTACAACCAAGATGAGGAGATGATATTTTTGAGATTGTGTAGTGCACAAAAACTAGAGAGAAGTAGAGGAATGCTTCAAGCTAAAGGTTGGAAATTTTAGCTCAAAGAAAACTTTTTGCTAAAGGCTAAACTTTTGAAAACTTTTGTTCTTTTCTTTGTAAATCTTGTTACTTTAGTTGTAGAACACTTCCTTTATTTATAGGGGATGAAAACTGGCTTACAAAGGTCAAAAGAGTCGTTGGGGGGAAGCCCAACACAAAATAAGTCAGAAAAAAATAGCTGTTGGAATCTGTCAGAAAATCTGACTGTTGTCGGTCGACCAGCCGGTCGACCGCCAACGGTCGGATTTTTGACCGTTGGGAAGTCAGTCGACCGAAGTCCCAAACAGAGAGTAAGTCTCACTGTCGGTTGACCGGTCCGGTCGACCGGGGGAAAAACAGAGAGCACTGTAATTGCTCCAAGTCGATCGGTCGGTCGATCGATGTGCACACATACATAGTAGTGCATGTCGGTCGACCGGCGGTCGACCGGCAGAGCAATTCAGTTCTGCCAGCGGTCGACCGTGCGGTCGACCGGACTAGGCCAAAAACTGTTTTTCCCAAAGGCTTTTTAAAGATAGGAATTTTTGATAAAAATTCTTTGGATAGGAATGTACAAAATAGAGTTCTAGGACTTGTAATGATAAGGGTGTGATCATAGATCAACACCAAAATGATTTGAACTATATTTTGATAAAAATCCTTTTTCTAAACAAAAACGGTTTTTCCAAAAACTTGTTTTTTCCAAAAATGATTTTTCCAAACTTTGTTTTTCCAAAACTAGGTTAGAAATTTTGCAATGAAAGTTGGTTTGTAAGCATGAAGTAATATCAAAAGTGTGTGTGTGACAATCCCAAAGTTATCTACCTATATCATCTTGGTTTTGACAAATAGACTAAAAAATCCTAACTAAAAAATGAAAATACAAATCTTGTATAAGTCTTCAATCTTGTTTGATCCTGGAGCTCTTCTATTGTGCTGCGCTCTGGGATCCAAATCTTCGCAGCTTCTAAATGTGTGAGTCTTGTGTTGGAGCCGTCAAACAACCTATGATTTTTACCTGAAACTCATTTAAACAAACTTGTTAAAACATAACTATATATGGTTTGTTATCATCAAAACTTCAGGCTAATGGCCTTTGGGCCAACAATAATGTCTAGTTCAGGCCAAGGGGCTGAAAAGTTTAACTTATGGTTAAACTTTCCAATTAAAGCTAGAAATAAGTTAAGTTAGAAGTAACCAATTAAAACTAGAAACAAGTTAAGTTAGAAGTAATTTTATACAAAAACTATGTAATATTACTCTCGGCCTTTAAAAACCACTTTTTCTCCCCATTTGGGCTATTTGGCTCTTTTAAGTATTAGCTCAGACTAATCCGGGTAAAAAGTTTGACTTTTTTCAAACTTCTAAATACTACTTCTGGCTCTTGAAAACCACGTTTTTACACCCCATTTTCTCCTTATTCGGCTCTTATAAGGCCACGTCAGACCTGTCGGATTAAAAGTTTTACTTTGGGTCAAACTTTTCAATTAAAACTAGAAACAAGGTTAATTAATAGTAATTGCATATATAAACTATATAATACAACTCACGGCTCTTGAAAAAATTATATTTTATCCCCGTTTAGGCCCTAATAAGGCCTAGTTCAGGCCAATCGGTGATGAAAGTTTAACTTTTGGTCAAACTTCCTAATTAAGATAAGAAATAAGGTAAATTTATAGAAATTGTACATTAATACCATGTAATACCTCTCACGGCTCTTGAAAATTATGTTTTTTCCCTTTTGGCCCTATTCGGCTCTTTTATAGGCCTAGTTCCGGCTAATCGAGGCTGAAAATTTGACTTTTAGTAAAACTTCAAATTTTAGACTAGAAATAAGTTAAATTAGTAGTAATTGTACATCGAAACTATGAAATACTACTCCTACCTCTTGAAAATCACATTTTCTCTCTGTTTGGGCCCTATTCTATTCTTATAAGGCCTAATTCAAGCCAATTAGAGTTGAAAGTTTGATTTATGATCAAAGATCCCAATTAAGACTAGAAATAAGGTTAATTAGTAGAAATTGTAAATAAAAACTATGATTTTGTTTTCCTCTCTTGAAAACCTTATTTTCTCTCAGTTTGAGCCCTATTCGGCTCTTATATGGCTTAGTTCAGGCCAATCATAGCCAAAAGTTTGACTTTTGGTCTTACTTCCTAATTAAAATTTGAAATAAGTATAATTAGTATTAATTTAGTTGTATATAGAAACTCTGTAATACTACTCCCAGCTCTAGAAAATCATATTTTCTCTCCATTTGGGCATAATTCGGTTCTTATAAGGTCTAGTTCAGGTCTCGAGATTGAAAGTTTGACTGCTGGTCAAATTTCCAAATTTTTAACCTAGAAACAAGGTTAATTAGTAGTAATTATACGTAAAAACTATGTAATACTACTCTGGGCTCTTGAAAATTATATTTTCTCACTGTTTGGGCTCTATTCGGTTCTAAAAGGTCTAGTTCAGGCCAGTTGGAGCTGAAAGTTTTACTTTTAGTCAAACTTCTCAATTAAGGCTAGAAAAAGGGTAATTAGTAGTAATTGTCCATAGAAATATGCAATATAACTCCCGACTCTTGAAAACCACATTTTCTCTTCGTATGGGCCAAATTCAGCTCTTGTAAGGCCTAATAATTCAGGCTAATCGGGATTGAGAGTTTAACTGTTGGTCAAACTAGCAGTCAAACTTTCTAATTAAGACTGCAAATAAGATAAATTAATAGAAACTATATATAGAAACTATGCAATGCCACTTATGGCTCTTAAAAAATATGTTTTCCCCGGTTTGGGTACTATTCAACTCTTACAAGGCCTAATTTTGGCTAAAATTTTCAATTATGACTAGAAACAAGGTTAATTGGAAGTAATTTTACATAGAACTATGTAAAGACTACTTACAGCACTTGAAAACCTTGTTTTCTCCCCGTTTTGGGCCCTGTTCAACTCTTATTCTAGTTCAGGCCAATCGGGAGTTAAAGTTTGACTTTTGTTCAAACTTCCAAATTAAAATTAGAAACAAGTTTAATCACTAGTAATTGTACATAGAATTTATGTAAAACTACTCCTGGCTATTTAAAATCAAGTTTTCTCCCTGTTTAGGCCCTATACAGCTTTTATAAGGCCTAGTTCAAGTCAATCGATGCAAAAGTTTAAATTTTGGTAAACTTCCCAATTAAGCTTAGAAACAATGTTAATTTGTTGTAATTATATAGAAACTAAATAATATTAATCCCGGCTCTTGAAAATCACATTTTATGCATGTTTGGGCCCTATTCGGTTCTTATATGGCATAATTCAAGGCAATCAGGGCTAAAAGTTTAATTTTTAATCAAACTTCTAAATTAAGACTTGAAACAAGTTTAATTAGTAGTAATTATACATAGAAACTATGTAATATTAAATTCTGGCTCTTGAAAAATCATGTTTTCTCCCCGTTTATGCCAAATCAGCTATTATAAAGCCTAGTTCAGGCTAATCGGGGCTGAAAATTTGACTTTTGGCCAAACTTCCCAATTAAGACCCGAAAGAATGTTAATCAGTAGTAATTATATGTAGAATTATATAATACCACTACTGCTGTTGAACCCATATTTTCTCCCTGTTTGGTCCCAATTCTCCTCTTATAATGCATAGTTCAGGCCAATCGAGGCTGAAAGTTTGATTTTTGTCAAACTTTCAAATTAGGAATAGAAATAAGATTAATTAGCAGTAATTGTACATAAGAACTATATAGCACCACTGACAGTTCTTGAAAACTATGTTTTCTCCCTATTTGGACTCTATTCAGCTCTTACAAGGCCTAGTTTAGGCCAACGGGGCTAAAAGTTTGACTTTTAGTCAAACATCTCAATTTTGACAATTTAAAGTTAATTAGTAGAAATTGTACATAGAAACTATGTAATACCACTCTTGAAAATCTTATTTTCTCTCTATTTGGGCCTATTAATACTTATAGGTAATAATTCAAGCCATTCACGTTAATTTGACTCTTAGTCAAACTTCCAAATTAAGACAAGAAATAAGGTTAATTAGTAGTAATTATATATAAAAACTATGTAATACTACTCTCGGCTCTTAAAAATCATATTTTCTAACCTTTGTCCCTTACACGATACCTATATGGTCTAATTCAAGCCAATTGCGGCTGGAAGTTTGACATTTGGTCAACCTTCGCAATTAAAACTGCAAACAGGTTAAACAATAGTAATTGTACATAGAAACTATGCTACTTTTATCTCTTTTAAGCCTTATTTAGGCACTATTCGTCTCTTTTAAGCCCTAATTCTGGCCAATCATGGCTGAGAGTTTGACATTTATTCGAACTTTCACATTTAGACTAGAAAAAAGATTAATTAATAGTAAATAATATAGAAACTATATTATATTACTTTTGGCTCTTAAAAATCAAGTTTTCTACCTATTTGAGCTCTATTCACCTCCCTTTAAGACCTAGTTCAGGCCAATTAGGGCTGAAAGTTTGACTTTTAGTCAAACTTCCAAATTAAGATTGGAAACAAGGTTAATTAATAGTTATTATACATATAAACTATGTAATACTACTCCCAGTTCCTGAAAACCACATTTTTCCCTGTTAGGCCCTATTAGGTTTTAATAAGGCCTAGATTAGACCAATCAGGGCTGAAAGTTTGATTTTTGGTCAAACTTTTCAATTTGGAGTAGAAATATGCTAAATTAGTACTAATTGTACATTAAAACTGTGTAATACTACTTCTAGCTCTTAAAACGATGGTTTCTTCCCTTTTGGGCACTGTTCGGCTCTTTTAAGGCCTAATTCTGGCTAATCGGGCAGAAAGGTAGATTTTTGGCCAAACTTCCACATCAAGACTATAAAAGATTAATTAGTATTAGTTGTAAATAAAACTATGAAATACTATTCTAGGCTCTTAAAAATCATGTTTTCCTCTTATTTGGTCCTAATTTGGCTCTTATAAAGCCTAATTCAGGTCAATCAAGGCTGAGAGCTAGACAATTGGACAAACTTCCCAACTAAAATTAGGAATAATGTTAATCTGTAGTATTTGTACATAAAAATTATGTAATACTACTCCCGACTCTTGAAAACCACGTTTTCTCCTCTTTTAGGCCCTATTAGGCTCTTATAAGGCCTAGCTCAAGCCAATTGGGATTGAACATTTGACTTTTAGTTGAATTTTCAAACTAAGACTGGAAACACGTTTAACTAGTAGTGATTATGCATTTTCTACGAAATACTATTCCCGACTCATGAAAATTATATTTTATCCTCGTAGGGCCCTATTCGGCTCTTATAAGAAGTTTAGGCCAATCGGGGTTGAAAGTTTGACTTTGATCAAACATCCCAATTAAGACTAGAAAAATGTTAATTAGTATTAATCGTATATAGAAATAATGTAATAATCTGGGGTCTTGAAAACCATGTTTTTTTCCTAGTTGGTATATGTCCTAGTTTAGGTCAATCGGGGCTAAAAGTTTGACTTTGGGTCAAAGTCCCAATTAAGGTTAGAAAAAATTAATTAGTAGTAATTAAACATAAAAACTATGTAATACTACTCCCGCCTCTTGAAAACCGCATTTTCTCCATGATTTGTTCCCAATTCAGCTCTTCTAAGGCCTAATTCCATTCGGGATTGAAAGTTAATTTTTTGTCAAACTTCCAAACTGAGACAGAAAACATGGTTAATTATACTTAGAAACTATGTAATACCACTCATGATTTTTGAAAAACATGTTTTCCTCTGTTTGGGCCCTATTCGACAATAAGATATAGTTCAAGTCAATTGGGGCTGAAAGTTTGACTTTTAGTCAAAATTTCAAATTAAGACTAGAAATAATTTTAATTAGCAGTTATCGTATATAGAAACTATTTAATTCAAGTCTCAGCTCTTGAAAATAATATTTTCTCCTCATTTGGGCCTTATTCGGCTCTTATAAGTCCTACTTCAGGCCAATTGGGGCTGAAAGTTTGACTTCTGGTCAAACTACTCAATACTAGAAAAATGGTTAATTAATAGTAATGGAACAAAAAACAATGTCATACCACTTATCGCTCTTGAAAATCTTGCTATCTCCCCGCTGGGCCCTATTCATAAGGCCTAATTTCAGGCCAATCGACGCTGAAAGTTTGACTTTTGGTCAAACATCTAAATAAAGAATAGAAATAAAGTTAACTAGTAGCAATTATACATAGTAAATATTTAATACTACTCCCGAATCTTGAAAATCACATTTTCTACACATTTGGGTCATATTAGGCTCTATAAGGCCTAGTTCAGGCCAACCGGGGCTGAAAGTTTGACATTTGGTCAAACTTCCCAATTAAAACTATACACAAAGCTAATTTTTAGTCATTATTCATAGAAACTATGTAATACTACTTATGGCCCTTGTAGAATACGTTTTCTTCCTAATTAGGCACTATTCAGCTCATTTAAGGTCTAGTATAGGCCGGTCGGGCTGAAAGTTTGATTTCTGGTCAAACTTCCCAATTAAAACTATATACAAGGTTAATTAATAGTAATTATACATAGAAACTATATAATACAACTCATGGCTCTTGAAAACAATATTTTCTCCTAGTTTTGGACTAATTTGGCTCTTAGAATGCCTATTTTAGGCCAATCGGGGCTGAAAGTTTGACTTCATACTTCTCGATTAAGACTTGAAAAAAGTTTAATTAGTGGTAATTATACATAAAAATAATATAATACTACTTTGGCCTCTTGAAAACTTAGTTTTTCCCCTGTTTGTGCCTATTTGTCTCTTATTAAGGCTAGCTTCAGGCCAATTGGGGCTGACTTTTGGTCAAGCTTCCTAATTAAGACTAGAAACAAGTTAAATTAGTAGTAATTGTTGTAGGAACTTGCTTTTTATGAAGACATGTGTGAAGCCATGTCATTTGGAGCTCTACCACAAGCCTATTCAAGAGTTCTACATGATCAAGACTTCCCAAAGAGAGTTGATAGTCATGTGTATTTTAATGGTTAATAGTATGTTAAAAGTCTTGAAACACATACACATCATTAGTCTATTAGTAAACTTGACCCTTCCTATTAGTAGACTTGATCACTTATTAGTAGACTTGATCCTTCCTATTAGTAGACTTGACCCTTGCTTATTAGCAGACTTGACCCTTCCTATTAGCTGACTAATAGGGTTGTTAGTCGACTTATCAAAATTATTAGTCGACTAATACATGTTATTAGTCGACTTATAAAAAAATACTAGTCGACTAATACATGGTATAGTCGACTTATAGATTTCCCTAGTCGACTAACTTTTGTCCTGAAAGATCCCAACTCTCTGTTTGTCACTATTAGTCGACTTAACAGTTTATATAGTCGACTAATAGATGTTGTAGTCGACTTATACCCAAGATTAGTCGACTAACCTAGTATAAATTACCCAACTTAATCGACTAACTCATATGTCAAGTCGACTAATGGCAGTTTCTGACTGTTGGACAGTTTCTGCTTTCTGATATTTTCTAAAACGCTATCCAACGTTTGAATGTTTAAATTGGACCTAATAGCTACCCTAACAACCCTAGAGTGCAACTATAAATAGGGTTGTTAATCTTAGGCCAAAATCCAATTCAAAACTTCAGTTTTCTGACCACAAATTCTGAAAATATTCTGGTTTCCTGAAAACTGTTTTCACTTCAAGTTCTTTACCAATTTCTACTCTTTTGTGAAGATCTCTGAAGTTCATCCTATACTAGCCCTTGTCCACGATCACATACTGTACCAAGGCTTATAGGAAAAGTTGTAATCACTAAAAGAAATCATTATATAAGAGCGTCTTCTTGGTGTAGAAGAGAGGTTGTACAAGGTGGTGTTTGTTCTCTTGGTTGTAAGAGAAGGTGTACACATTTGGCAAAGGGGATTTGTCAAGTGGTGTGCATGGTGTTGATTTTATGTGTACAAAGTCAAGGATAAAGGAAATCTCATGCGGGTGGCTTGGGGACTAGATGTAGGTCACGAGGACCGAACCAGGATAAATCTCTCGTGTTTGCATTTGCCTAACTTTTCTGAGATTTAATTTCCTTTTATTGCAAGTTCTTTATTTATTTAACTTTAATCCTTCTTTGTTTAGTATATGTTTTGACTTCGTATTTTAGATCTACAAGTGACATCATCTCGGGACCAACAATTGGTATCAGAGCAGGTTCAACAATTGGTATCAGAGCAGGTCTAACATTTGGTATCAGAGCCCTGCATACCTAGTCAACAACAAGCAAGGATGGCAACGGAGTTCCCTTCGTCACAATTCAAAGAAGGACATTCTACACAACGTCCACCGCTATTTGACGGATCCAACTATAACTATTTGAAGTGTAGAATGAAGATCTACTTGCAATCGCTCAATTACGAACTTTGGAACATCGTAGAAGCACCGTACACCAAACCGCCTACCCACTACAACGCTTGGAGTGATGATCAAAAGAGGAATGCGAACCTTAACGCCAAAGCGATGAATGCTCTATTTTGTGCCTTAAACAAAGAAGAGTTCAACCGTGTGTCAACAGCTACTTCTGCAAATCAAATATGGCATACTCTTCAGGTAACACACGAAGGCACAAATAAAGTTAAAGAATCTAAGATTTCGGTTCTTGTCCACAGGTTTGAATTATTCAAAATGGAGGAGAATGAAACCATATCAGAAATGGTTACAAGATTCCTTAGCATCCCTTGGAAAGGAATACACACAAGTCAAAAAAGTTCGCAAGATCCTTCGTTCACTCACACCAGAATGGGAGAAGAAGACAACCGCAATTGAACAAGCGAATGATCTCTCAACTATGTCGTTAGAAAACCTTATTGGTAATCAATAGCATATGAAGTGCAACTCGAAGAAAGAAAGAAGGATGAACAACAACCTCGCTCAAAGAAGAAAGAACTTGCCTTCCATGCATCCTCAGACACAGACGATTCAGATGACGATGAAGAGGAGATGGCAATGCTTTTAAGAAAATTCAGAAGATTCTTAAAGCAAGGTAAATTTAAATGCTTTAATTGCAATAAAACAGGTCATATGAAGAAGGATTGCCCTTTGCTAAAAAATAAAGGCAAATTCAAGAGCAAAAAGTTCAGAAAGATGAAAGACTACGAAGCATCATGGGAAAACAGTGATTCCTCTTCCTTTGACGAAGAAGAAACCACTGAGCATGCCAACATCTGTTACATGGCGCTAGAAGAAGATGAGGTATCATATACTGTTAGATGCATTCCATGAATTATTCAATGATCTAAAGAATGAAAAACTGAAAAATAAAGTTTTATCAAAGGAAAGTGAAAAACTTTTAAATGAAAATTCATGTTATGTTTCACAAGTTTCTTCTATAAATTCTCAAAAAGATGAGTTTGAAAAAGTTATATCATCATTGAAAAAGGATAATGAGAAATTTATAAAAGAAAATATTTTGCTTAAAAAGGAAACTGTGTCTTTAAATGAAAGGATTTCTGTATTAGATAAAGACATATCAGTTTTCAAAATGAAATATGAAGTGATTTTGAAAAATGTGACTAAGTTCAATCAAGGAAAATAAAAATTGAATGATTTGTTATCATATCAAAAGATGTCACATAATCATTATGGTCTTAGATTTGTTGAAAAATCTTCATATGCTAGTAATCCATATAATTCTTTTGTGAAAAGAAAGTCTAATAATATTTCAAAAAGAATTAAGAATAAGTTTATATGGATTCCTAAAAACTTAAGCATTATTGATAAAAATACTTATATTGCATCATACATTCATGATATATGTAATTCACGCAATTATGTGTATACTAACAGATGGAAACCAAATTCAAATTGGGTTTGGTCTCCTAAAGGTTAATGTTTTTCTCTTATGTTTGGTACCATCTAACGTTTATCTTTCAGGTACCATATAAGAAGTTGATGAGAACAATACTTCATATAAATATACTTGTTATGATATATTTGTTGTAGGGAGAGAACACCAGTGTTTCTATATCTGTTATAACCCATTTTCTACAGGGGGAGAAAATATAACTTATTTTCTGCAGGGGGAGTATTCGTGCACACAAAGTGTCATCATCAAAAAGGGGAGAATGTTGGAACTTGCTTTTGATGAAGACATTTGTGAAGCCATGTCATTTAGAGCTCTACCACAAGCCTATTCAAGAGTTCTACATGATCAAGACTTCCCAAAGAGAGTGCTATTCATGTGTATTGTAATGGTTAATAGTATGTTAAAAGTCTTAAAACACATACACATTATTAGTCTATTAGTAGACTTGACCCTTTCTATTAGTAGACTTAATCACCTATTAGTAGACTTGATCCTTCTTATTAGTAGACTTGACCCTTGCTATTAGCGGACTTGACCCTTCCTATTAGCAGACTAATAGGGTTGTTAGTCGACTTATCAAAATTATTAGTCGACTCATACATGTTGTTATAGTCGACTTATAGATTTTCCTAGTCGACTAACTTTTGTCCTGAAAGATCCCAACTCTCTATTTGTCACTATTAGTCGACTTAAAAGTTTATATAGTCGACTAATAGATGTTGTAGTCGACTTATACCCAAGATTAGTCGACTAACCTAGTATAAATTACCCAACTTAGTCGACTAACTCATATGTCAAGTCGACTAATAGCAGTTTCTGACTATTGGACAGTTTCTGTTTTCTGGTATTTTTTGAAACGTTATCCAACGTTTGAATGTTTAAATTGGACCTAATAACTACCCTAAATAACCTTAGAGTGCAGTTATAAATAGGGTTGTTAATCTTAGGCCAAAATACCAATTCAAATATTCAGTTTTCTGACCACAAATTCTAAAAATATTCTGGTTCCTGAAAATTGTTTCCACTTCAAGTTCTTCACCAATTCCTACTCTTTTGTAAAGATCTCTAATGTTCATCCTATACTAGCCCTTGTCCACGATCACATACTGTACCAAGACTTATAGGAAAGGTTGTAATCACTCAAAGAAATCATTGTACAAGAGCGTCCTCTTGGTGTAGAAGAGAGGTTGTACAAGGTGGTATTTGTTCTCTTGGTTGTAAGAGAAGGTGTACACATTTGGCAAGGAGGATTTGTCAAGTGGTGTGCATGGTCTTGATTTTAGGTGTACAAAGTCAAGTATAAAGGAAAATCTCAAGCGGGTGGCTTGGGGACTGGATGTAGGTCAGAGGACCGAACCAGGAAAAATCCCTCGTATTTGCGTTTGCCTAACTTTTCTGAGATTTAATTTCCTTTTATTGCAAGTTATTTATTTATTTAACTTTAATCCTTCTTTGTTTAGTATATGTATTGACTTCGTATTTTAGATCCACAAGTGACATCATCTCGGGACCAACAATTATGCGCATAAAAACTATGTGATACTACTCTCAGCTCTTGAAAACCACATTTTTTCCCGTTTGGACATAATTTGGCCCTTATAATACTTAGTTTAGGCCATCGGGGCTGAAAGTTTGACTTTTGGTCAAACTTCCTAATTAAGACTATAAAAAATATTAATTAGCATTGATTATACATAGAAACTAAGTAATATTACTCATGACTCTTGAAAATCATGTTTTCTGCACATTGTCCTATTCGGCTTTTATAAGGCTTTCAGGCCAATGAGGCTTAATTATTGACATTTGGTCAAACTTTCCACCTAAAACTAGTAACAAGGTAAATTCGAAGTAATTGTACATAGAAATTATGCAACACCACTCACGACTTCTGAAAATCACATTTTTCCCATTTGGGCCCTATTCAGCTCAATAAGGATTAGTTCATGTCAATCCGGGCTTAAACTTTGACTTTTGATAAAACTTCTAAATTAAGGCTAAAAATAGTTTAATTAGTTTTAATTACATAGAAACTACGTAATATGACTCCTGGGTCTTGAAAAGCACGTTTTCTCCCATTTGGACTCTATTCGGCTCTTATAAGGCCAAGTTAAGACCAATCGGGATTGAAAGTTTGACTTTTGGCCCAACTTCCTAATTAAGACTAGAAATAAAGTTAATTAGTAGAAATTATATATAGAAACTATGTAAAATAACTCTCAGCTCTTAAAATCATGTTTTGTCCCTGTTTGGGTCCTATTCGGCTCTTATAAGGCCTAGTTCAGGCCATATCAGCTCTTAAGGCCTAGTTCAGGCCAATCGGGATTGAAAAGTTTGACTTTTGTCCAATTTTCTAATTAAAAGTAGAAATAAGATTAATTAGTAGTAATTGTACATAGAAACTATACAATACCACTCTCGGCTCCTAAAAATCATGTTTTCTCCCCGTTTGGGCCTTATTCGGCTTTTATAAAGCCTAGTTCAGGTCAATTGGGGCTGAAATTTTGACTTTTTATCAAACCTCCAAATCAAGATTATAAGACAAGTTATATTTATAGTAATTTTACATAAAAACTATATAATACTTCTCATTGCTCTTGAAAACCAAGTTTCTCCCATTTTGGGCCCTATTTAGCTCTTATAAGGCCTAATTAGGCCATTCAGGGTCAAAAAGTTTAATTTTTTGTCAAATTCCCTAATTAAAAATAGAAATAAGGTTAATGAAAAGTAATTTTATATAGAAACTCTGTAATACCACTTCTAACTCTTGAAAACCACGTTTCTCTCTGTTTGGGCACGACTCCGCCCTCATAAGGACCAATTTCGGCCAATCGGGTGGAAAGTTTTACTTTTGGTCAAACTTCTTAATTAAGACTAGAAACAAGATTAATTGATATAAATTGTACATACAGACTGTGTAATACTACTCCCGACTCCTTAAAACAATATTTTCTCTCTATTTGAGCATAATTTGGCTCTTATAAAGCCTAGTTTAGGCCAATCGAGGCTGAAAGTTTGACTTTTGGATAGACTTTTACTAAGAAAAAGGTTATTTAATAGTAATTGTACATAAAAACTTTATAAATCACTCACGGCTCTTTAAAAATCATTTTTTCCTTGTTTGAGTCCTATTTGGCTCTTATAAGACTAAGTTTAAGCCAATCGAGATTGAAAGTTTGACTTTTGATCATACTTTCCAAATTAAGACAAGAAACAAACTAGTTAGTAGAAATTGTATATTAAACTATGTAATACTACTCCTGACACTTGAAAAACATATATTCTCCCCGTTTGGGCCAAATTTGGCTCTTATAAGGCCTATTCAGGCCAACCGGGATTGAAAGTTTGACTTTTGGTCAAACATCCTATTTTAGACCAGAAACAAGGTTAATTATTAGTAGTTGTACATGCAAACTATGTAATACCACTAACGGCTCCTGAAGATTATGTTTTCTTCCCGTTTGGGCCTTATTCGGCTCTTATAAGGCATAGTTCAAGCAAATCGGGGCTAAAAGTTTGACTTTTAGTCAAACTATTCAATTAAGTTAAGAAACACGTTTAACTTGGAGCAATTATACATAGAAACTATATAATACTACTCCAGGCTTTTGAAAACTTCATTTTCTCCCTGTTTGGCCCCAATTCCGCTTTTAAGGCCCAGTTCAGACCAATCAGGGCTGAAAGTTTGACTTTTCTTCAAACTTCCCTATGAAGACTAGAAATAAGATTAATTAGTAATAAGTGTACTTGGAAACTATGTAATAGAAACAAGGTTAAGTTATAATAATTTTGCATAAAAACTATGTAGCACTACTCCTGTTTCTTGAAAGCCACATTTTCTTCCTGTTTGGGCCGTATTCGGCTCTAATAATTGTTAGTTCAGGCTAATGGGGCTGAAAGTTTATTTTTTGGTCAAATTTCCTAATTTATAGTAGAAATAAGGTTTATTAGTAGTAATTGTATATTGAAACTATGCAATACTACTCTTGGCTCTTTGAAAACCATATTTTCTCTCCGTTTGGGCAAATTAGGGCTGAAAGTTTGATTTTTGGATAAATTTCAAATTAAAACTAAAAATAAGGTTATTTAGTAGTAGTTATTCATAGAAATGATATAATATTAATATCATTTCTTGAAAAGTACGTTTTCTGCCCTTTTAGGCCCCATTTGGCTCTTGTATGGCCTAGTTCAAGTCAGTCGGGATTTAAATTTTGACATTTTGTCAAACTTCTTAATTAAGACTAGAAGTAAGGTTAATTTGTAGAAATTTTACTTAGAAACCATGTAATATCACTCACGGCTCTTGAAAACCTTGTTTTCTTCCTATTTGGGTCCTATCGGCATTGATAATGCCTAGTCCAGGCGATCATGGCTAAAAGTTTGACTTCTAGTAAAACTTCCCAATTAAGATTAGAAACATGTTTAATTAGTAGAAATTATACGTAGAAACTATGTAATACTACTCTTGGCTTTTGAAAACTATGTTTGGATCTTATAAGTTCTACTTCAGACCAATGGGGATAGAAAGTTTGACTTTTATTTAAACTTTGCAATTTATAGACTAGAAATAAGGTTAATTAGTGGTAATTTATTTCTTAATTTGTGGTAATGGTACATAGAAATTATGTAATACAACTCACAGCTTATAAAATCTTGTTTTCTCCCCATTTGGGCCCTATTTGGTTCTTGTAAGGCCTAATTCAGGTCAATTGGCACTAAAAGTTTGATTTTTGGTTAAATATTTAAATAAATATTAGAAATAAGTTTAATTAGTAGTAATTATGCATAATAATATATAATACTACTCTCAGCTCTTGTAAATCATGTTTTATACCTGTTTGGCCCTTATTAGGCTACGATATGGCCTAGTTCAGGCTACTCGGAGCAGAAAGTTTGATATTTAGTTAAACTACCTAATTAAGACTATACACAAGGTTAATTTGAAGTCATTGTTCATAAAAACTATATAACTACTTTCGGCTCTTGAAAATCGTATTTTCTCCTCATTTAGGTACTTTTCAACTCCTATAGGGCCCAGTGCAGGCCAATTGGGGCTGAAAGTTTAATTTTTGATCAAACTTCCCGGTTGGGTTGAATGATTAATTAGTAGTAATTGTTCATTAAAACTATATTATTACCTTCAGCAATTGAAAACTACATTTATCCCTGATTGGGCGTTGTTCAGCTCTTTGGCCTAGTTCTGGCCAATCGAGACTAAAAAGTTGACTTTTGGTCAAACTTTCACATTAAGATTATAAAAGATTATTTAGCAGTAGTTGTATATAAAAATTATGTAATACTACTCTGGCCCTTAGAAACCACATTTACCCCTTATTTGCTTCTTCAGATCTTATAAAGCCTAATTCTGGCCAATCGGGACTAGAAGCTGACTATTAGTTAAACTTTCAAATTAAAACTAGAAATAACGTTAATTTGCAGTATAAGTAAATGAACTATGTAATTCTACTTTGGCTCTTGAAAACCACGTTTTCTCCTAGTGTGGGCCCTATTCGTCTTTTATAAGGCCTAGTTTCAGGCCTCGGGGTTGAGAGATTGACTTTTAGTCAAATTTTCAAACTAAGACTAGAAGCATGGGGCTGAAAGTTTGTTTTTGGTCAAATTTCCTAATTTATAGTAGAAATAAGGTTTATTAGTAGTAATTATATATTGAAACTATGCAATCTACTCTTGGCTCTTTGAAAACCATATTTTCTCTCCGTTTGGGCTATATACGGCTCTTATAAGGTCTAGTTTAGGCAAATTAGGGCTGAAAGTTTGATTTTTAGATAAATTTCAAATTAAAACTAAAAACAAGGTTATTTAGTAGTAGTTATTCATAGAAATGATATAATATTAATATCATTTCTTGAAAAGTACGTTTTCTTCCCTTTTAGGCCCTATTTGGCTCTTGTATGGTCTAGTTCAAGTCAGTCGGGATTTAAAGTTTGACATTTGGTCAAACTTCTTAATTAAGACTAGAAGTAAGGTTAATTTGTAGAAATTTTACGTAGAAACCATGTAATATCACTCACGGCTCTTGAAAACCTTGTTTTCTTCCTATTTGGGTCCTATCGGCATTGATAATGCCTAGTCCAAGCGAATCATGGCTAAAAGTATGACTTCTAGTAAAACTTCCCAATTAAGATTAGAAACATGTTTAATTAGTAGAAATTATACGTAGAAACTATGTAATACTACTCTTGGCTTTTGAAAACTATGTTTGGATCTTATAAGTTCTACTTCAGACCAATGGGGATAGACAGTTTGACTTTTATTAAACTTTGCAATTTATAGACTAGAAATAAGGTTAATTAGTGGTAATTTATTTCTTAATTTGTGGTAATGGTACATAGAAAATATGCAATACAACTCACATCTTATAAAATCTTGTTTTCTCCACATTTGGGCCTTATTCGGTTCTTGTAAGGCCTAATTCAGGTCAATCGGCACTAAAAGTTTGATTTTTGGTTAAATATTTATATAAATATTAGAAATAAGTTTAATTAGTAGTAATTATGCTGTTGACACTTAAAAAAGACAAGATTCTTATTGGTCCGAACAATGTCTAAACTGGTTGACAGTTACAAAAGACAAGTGACAGACGAGCTGAAGACCAGTTTTCACCCATCTCCGAGGGACAGGGAAGCAACTTGGACTCCACTGATCCAGCAAGCAGACAGTGAACCCGGATTGTTTCTGAACAGACCTCAGCAGGTCTAAGATGCTAGCACTTAGCATTACATGAGCCCAAAGGGATAACCTCGCTTGAGAGGTTAAGATAACCCAACTCCGCCGAAAAGCCTCTTTTCGGACTTCGCCGAGAAACTGCCTCTAGCTCCGCTGTGAGCTCAATGCGGGCAGCTCCGCCATTGGTCTGCTATGGTCAACCTTTGACCAATCAAATCTCCAGATCAGATCAAATCCAATTAAGATCAAATCAGAGATCAAATTTGGCAGTTGATTGCCACAATCTCTTAACTCTTCTAAAACGAGTAAGAAGATCAGGGAAAATCCTCCAACGATGTGGAAAGGATCAAAACAGATCGAGAAGGTCCACCGACCTGCCAATTCTAGCTTCGCAGAAGCTGATCCTAGCCTCGCAGCAAGGCTACTTTCCAAATTCAAGCAGATTCGGTTCAATCTATTTCTATATCTTCAAAGGGGACGATTATACCCTTGCTCTCCCTATAAATAGCCCGCCAGGGGTACAAGGGGGGAGGATCGATCCATCAATCTCCTTCTGACTACGAGGATCGACTTCTTCAACAGAGGCTTCTTCACAACGCACCGCGCGTTCTTGAATTCAGAGACTATTTAGAGAAATACTTCTCTCTCTTCAGGGTGTTGATACCCTAATAACCCCTTTTTCTTAAGGAATCTCCGGAACCAGGCGAGAAGGAATTCCTTATACAAGGCGGTTTTGAGAAGTACCAAGAGGGTTCTACCAACCCTCTATTCTCTGATTCCCGGAACCAGGCGAGAAGGGAATCTCATCGCTCGCATTGTCAAAGAGATAAAGTGGTCGCGCGCTGACCAGACTCCTATCGGCACACTTCTCCAGAATCTCTGAGGAGATCTACTTGTAATCTTTTTAAGAATACTTGTAATTTAGCTCCTCAAACTCTTTATTGTAAGTTTTCCCCTTTGCAAATATAATGGAAAACAAGATGGCGACTCCGCTGGGGACTGTATTCTCCTCTGCTGAGAATCAAGTGTCGCAATGTGACGAACAGACCTTCGGGTCTAACTCTGAATTCAGAAAAGCCGGTGCAGCCAGAGCTTCTCCAGCTAAATCTTCAAGGAAAGTCTCTGCGAAGACTGAAAAGGTTCCCGGCGAACCTGCTGCGGTTCTCTGGCGCAACAAGGAAGCACGTCTGCAGTCTGATTCCTTTACTTGTGAGAACTTGGTGGTCCAGTTTGATCAAGAAAGATTTGAAGAAGTCCTCTGATTGTTATTCATTTTTGCATATTTTACTACATCCATACCATGCATATTGTAAATAAAAATGTGATTTTTTAATCGTTTTCTCTCTATTTTTGCAGGTCCATATTCTAATAGAGAAAAGGCCCAAAATCCCTTTAATTATCAAGAATTAAAGGAGAATAAATCAAAGCCCAAAAGAGAGCCCAAAGGTTGAGGCCAGGATCTGGAGATATCCACGCACCAACTCAGACTTCCAGAAGGTCCACGTGGCTAACAACCTACGAGATACGCGCAACAGAAATCTCGGCTTCAACGGCCAGAATACTGCCACGATTCCACGGCATTTGCCGGGAATCTGCGGCAGTTACAAGGCCGTTGAGCCCGAGATTTTCTCCAACAACCTGGGTTCTAGAGACTTCTCTCTGAGGCTATAAATACACCACCAGGGCCTTCGCAAAAACGAGTTAAGAGATGAGAGAGGAGAGAAGAGAGAATAGAGAAGAGATTGTATTTTGATTTTTCTCTAGGTTTTATTTCTCTTAGTCTTCTTCCTCCCTAGAAATTCTGCAAAAAGAGAGATTGTGAGAGAGAGAAAGCTTGTGTAAATCAAGGTGTGACAACTTGTGAAGCAAGGTTTAATCCAATCTCCTTTCTCTACTTGAGCATTTTCTAGTACTTTACTTGCACTCTTTCATTCAAGCTTTACTTCCATTGCACTCTTATTCATGAATTGCTTTTCTTTTCTTGTAATGGCTAGTAGCTAAATTCTTCTACATGACTAGCTCACAACTAATCTTGCTTAACTTCTAACTCTTGGGTGAATGCAAATACTTCATCTTGCAATTGTTCAGTCTTTTTCATCCCCTATGGGTTACTTTCATGCTTGGCAATCTCTTGTTGTAATTCTCCATATGATTCATGTGTGCCTCATTTAGAGCCTTGTCTTAGAACAAGTGCCTTGATGGAACATGGAGATGGATCACCAAACATATGCTATTTGTTGTATAACTTCTTTACTTCAATTAATGAATGTTGTATCTTCTTCCTTAGCATCCATTGAGTGGCAACTCTTTTGATTCCACCATTGAAAGTCTATCTTGAAGGCCTATGACATCAATGAGGCTACAAGACAAGTCCAAGAAGATCACCCGGGAAAGTAACTAGACCAACATGCAAGACAAACATATGCCTATGAATCAACATGAGGCAAGCATCACCCTAACGGAGATTAGTAAGTTAGCAAGTTAGTAATGTTAGCTAGTCATATACTTTCTCATCTAAAAGTCTTCTACAAGTTTTCATTCTCTTAGTTTAAATTCCAAAGCAAATCTTGTCTTCTATTCTTTTCATTTATTTCCATGGTTTTCATTTCATGTACACACCAACCACCAATTCTTTCATTTCTTTTTCCATGTCTTTTGCATTCTTTTAAAACAAAGAAGAACATTCGTTTTCTATCTTCACATTAAACCGTAAAACTTCCATCGTGAGCTCTCCTTGTGGATTCGACCCGTATAGCTTGTGCTACTACGGTGATTTGGAAAGGATACATTGATCATTTTAAATACATTGTGGAGTGAACAAGCACCTAAGGTTGACTCTAAACCTTCTCTCTTTTATTGAATATTTGTGCAACTTCACACTATCCTTTTTCCCAACCAAATTTTTGGCGCCGTTGCCGGGGAGAGCAACGGTTTTTGATTTCAAGTGAAGAACTAAACGAATCTTCTTCTCTGTTGCAGGTTACAGGTGAAGAAAACAGGAAAATTTGCATTGCAGTAACATATAAGTGGCTCTGGTCTTCTGCTCTTGAAAGCAGAAACCTGAAGCCCTCTGAATTGCCGCGATTCCACGGCCAATGACGCGGATCCGCGGCAAGGAGGAGTGAACTACTGACCAAATTTCTGCAGGGTTGCTTGCTCTGCAAAATACAGCTGCTGCAATACTTAAATTCTTGTATGATTCACCTTATACCTGCTAATAATCAACAGTAAAAAATTGGTTGCAAAGTTAAAAAATTGTTTAGACATTTGCATTTCTAGGCACGTGTCTTTTCAATTCATTTACTTTTACTGTTGAAGAGTGCTGGAGCAAGGTACGTGCGCATTGCATTTTGATTAGGACTCACTTCTTGGTTGATATTTTATCGCTTTGAGTGAACCTTGTTTGTTTATATCGTACACTTGCACAAAATCGATTTTAAGGGCACCACCCATAAATAAGATAAGGTGGGGGATTTCATTACCCTTTCCTTAGCCAAAAACCACCATCCCAGCACTCACTAACCTAAGCCTAATTTTAAAAAAAATAGACGTTTGCCCTAGGGACATCTCGGACTCACTTAGGAGATTATCCTAAGGGGGAAAGTGTTGAAATTTAACTCTTGCAAAATTAGTGTCTAGGAAAGGGATTGAGGGCCGAAAGCCCGAAGGTTGGTGGTTATTTAATTAAGGAACGTCTCTGATGGAAAACCTCCCAACAACCTTGCCCTGACCTGGCTGATTAGCTTGTGGTCAAAGTCTACACTAAACCTCCCGTGGACAGTCTAATCAGTTAGGAGTTGTCTAGGTCATAGGTCTACCCTAACTTAGGTTAGAATTTTTTTCTTTTTTGTTTGTTTATTTGTTTGTTTCTTTTTGTGTGTATTTCATTGTGTGATATGGCTTATAATAACAATTTTTCCAACTTCAATAATAATCCATATTACACACCGACTTCATTTTCGGATATTACCAACCCGGCATATCATAACTTTGACCAACCTAGTGTGCCGGATTGGTCTTATCCGAATCAATATGACCCATACCCCCCATCTAATAACTATAATTTCCATAATTATTTCAACTCTTCACCGAGTCAGTGGGGATTCACCTACCCCGAGCATAATTTCCAACCACCTTGTCCTCCTTCTCCACCCAGTCCACAATATTTTCAAGACACAGACTCAATTTCACCAGTCCAAAATAGAACACCATCAATTTTGGAAATGAGTATGCGTGAGTCCAAACAAAAGTCACCAAATCCAATGGACTCACAATTTCACCACCAGTTCCAAAACAACACGTCATCTTTCAACAAAATGATGAACCTATCAATTATGTAAAGATGCTTGAAGACATGACTCAGGCTCAAAATGCTCATAATCGTGACATAGATATAATGATCGAAAGTCTCTGTTCTTATCGTTCTACCATTTCTAATGTCACTAACCATTCTGTCAGAGCCAAAGAGTCATGTTGTTTTGGAAATCAAGATTCTATTTCAGCACGCTCATTTGAACTTGTCCAAACTTCAAATCCCATTGACATTTTGGCAAGTTTTCCTTTTCCTGAAATAGAACTTGAAAATGAATATGATCTTGAACCCCAACTTAGTGATTCAATTCTTCTTCCTGATTCAATAATGACTCCGGTATCTTTACCTGACTTCAATCTTTTCCCGGAGTCGACATTGGATCCTGCGCCAATTCATAATGAAGTTGAATCACCCATCTTTAAGGATCATATTGAACTTGACCAATTATACACTTCTGAAAGTCCCATTGACAAATTGGCAAGTTCCCCATTTTTCGATATTAAACTCAATGAGACATGTGACCTAGATTCTCACAATCTCTTTACTTCTGAAGACCTATTCGCTGACAAGATCATGTGTCTGGATGAGTCAACTCAGGGTCAGTTAA
Organism: Agave tequilana; assembly: GCA_038442645.1. Lineage (NCBI taxonomy): Eukaryota > Viridiplantae > Streptophyta > Magnoliopsida > Asparagales > Asparagaceae > Agave > Agave tequilana. The sequence continues at coordinate 38,497 of JAVJIF010007940.1, forward strand.
CTGATTGTACACTTACGGATGTTGACCTTAGTTTTGAAGAATTGTATGGCGATGAGCTAGAATTCCTTAATATTGGAAGTAAAGAGATATCACCCATATTAGGTCACATTCCATTATTGGAAAATACATGTGGACTGGAGTTTCAATTTCTTGACTTGGACCCAATTCCTGAACTCATTTCGACTCCTGAACCTTTACTTGACTTAAGTCACCTTCCTAAGTAGGTATTAGTTCCTGTCCTTCCTGAGTCCAAGTCAACCGTTCTATCATTTCATACACCATTCTGGAACGAGGTGGTTGACAAATTTGACTCCGAAATTACTTATGGAAAATGGAAATTAGATGGGGTTAAATACTTAATAAAAATCCTTCGTGGATTTATCTTTTTAGTGGGTTATATTCATGAAATTTCTGGTGGGTTCCTCCAAACCCAAAGCAAAGTTGATTGGGCCACGTTTCGTGGACCAATCAGACCACCACCGGAACCACCACCTTAAGGTAATTTTTTTCTCCCTCTCTAATTGTTTCATGCATACATATATCACGATGCATTGAGGACAATGCATGAAATAAGTGTGGGGGAGGGTTTACTAACATAGAGTTTTTAGATTTTCTTTCTTTTACACTTCTTTTAGAAATAAAAAAAAAATAAAAAAAAACTTTTTGAAATAAGAGACAAATGTTTTGATCTATTTTTAAGAAAATTAAGATGATCTTAGAAATTAAGAAAGCCTTAATTATGACATCTTAGACTTAGTTGAAATAATGGATATTGTTTAAAATTATAGGCTAAGTAAGAAAAATTTGGGAGATATTTTTATCTTGAATTTTTGCCTTAGATAGTATGCACTTCACACTTACACATTTTTGGGATGGAAACAAAGACCAAAAAGGCCATAAAAATATAAAATATATATATATATATAATAAAACATCACTTATTAAGCTGGATAATTGTGCCTCAAGAAGCATGATTATTCACACCTAACGGTGGTAAAGGAAATAAATAATCCCCTTTAGTTTTGTGGCCTTGTTTACTTGAGACCTTAAATCCAAGGGATGTTTTCTCATCTGGTGCCATAAGATCATCTGGTTTGGGAGTCATCGGTTATAGGCTCGTTACATGGGTAAACTAGAAAGCCTAAACTAAGGGAAGAAAAAAAAGAAAGTATATATAAATAAATGGCTTGATGGTTAGAGTTGAAATCCCAGAAATCTTCACTATCATAATGTGCATACTATTTAGGTTTTATGAAAGATAAAATATTCAATCCAATTTGAATTCTTACCTTAATTGAAGACAAGATCCTACATGGAGACTAAGTTTAAGGAAGAATGATTATAGGTGGACTTATGACCTTAGATCACTTATATTTTTGCAAAAATAGTTCGAAAACATGTCTCTCTTTCAAAATGAATTTTCAAAACACTAACATTTGTCTTCTTTCTTTATGGATTTTGTGGGTGCAATCCGCTGAAAACCCTCAGGAGACAACACTCCTCCTCTAGGGTAACCTAGAGGTTTAACGGCTTGTTGCACGTGCTCAGTGCAATCGTGTTACCTACGAAAGTGGTGTAATAAACTAGTTAGGATTTTCTTTTCTTTCTTTTTTGCTCGAGGACGAGCAAAAGCTAGGTATGGGGGTGTGATTGTTATTCATTTTTGCATATTTTACTACATCCATACCATGCAAATTGTAAATAAAAATGTGATTTTAATCTTTTTCTCTCTATTTTTGCAGGTCCATATTCTAATAGAGAAAAGGCCCAAAATTCCTTTAATTATCAAGAATTAAAGGAGAATAAATCAAAGCCCAAAAGAGAGCCCAAAGGTTGAGGCCAGGATCTGGAGATATCCACGCGCCAACTCAGACTTCCAGAAGGTCCACGTGGCTAACAACCTACAAGATACGCGCAACAGAAATCTCGGCCTCAACGGGCAGAATACTGCCGCGATTCCACGGCATTTGCCGCGAATCTGCGGCAGTTACAAGGCCGTTGAGCCCGAGATTTCTCCAACAACCTGGGTTCTAGAGACTTCTCTCTGAGGCTATAAATACACCACCAGGGCCTTTGCAAAAACGAGTTGAGAGATGAGAGAGGAGAGAAGAGAGAATAGAGAAGAGATTGTATTTGATTTTTCTCTAGGTTTTATTTCTCTTAGTCTTCTTCCTCCCTAGAAATTCTGCAAAAAGAGAGATTGTGAGAGAGAGAAAGCTTGTGTAAATCAAGGTGTGACAACTTGTGAAGCAAGGTTAATCCAATCTCCTTTCTCTACTTGAGCATTTTCTAGTACTTTACTTGCACTCTTTCATTCAAGCTTTACTTCCATTGCACTCTTATTCATGAATTGCTTTTCTTTTCTTGTAATGGCTAGTAGCTAAATTCTTCTACATGACTAGCTAACAACTAATCTTACTTAACTTCTAACTCTGGGTGAATGCAAATACTTCATCTTGCAATTGTTGAGTCTTTTTCATCCCCTATGGGTTACTTTCATGCTTGGCAATCTCTTGTTGTAATTCTCCATATGATTCATGTGTGCCTCATTTAGAGCCTTGTCTTAGAACAAGTGCCTTGATGGAACATGGAGATGGATCACCAAACATATGCTATTTGTTGTACAACTTCTTTACTTCAATTAATAAATGTTGTATCTTCTTCCTTAGCATCCATTGAGTGGCAACTCTTTTGATTCCACCATTGAAAGTCTATCTTGAAGTCCTATGACATCAATGAGGCTACAAGACAAGTCCAAGAAGATCACCCGGGAAAGTAACTAGACCAACACGCAAGACAAACATATGCCTATGAATCAACATGAGGCAAGCATCACCCTAACGGAGATTAGTAAGTTAGCAAGTTAGTAATGTTAGCTATGTTGGAACCTATTTCGATGAAGACGTTCGTGACGATCAAATTCATTTGGAGCTCTACACATGACGAATCAAGAGTCCGACATGATCAAGATGTGCCAAGGAGAGTTGATTAAGTGTTGTTTGTAAAGTGGAAATAGAATGTAAAAGCCTTGACACAAACCAACACTTCAGTATCCTGTTAGTCGACTTGATGTCCCAATATAGTCGACTAATAAACACTGTAGTCGACTAACCCAAAGCTATAGTCGACTAATACTGTGTGTCAAAACAGATCCAACTCTCTGTTTGTCAAATTAGTCGACCAAACAGTAACCAAGTCGACTAATCCATTTTCAAGTCGACTTATAGAAAACACCTAGTCGACTAATCCCTTGACTCAGTCGACTAATTGTTAGTTGCAGTCGACTTGAGGTAGTTATCCAGAAACCTTTCAACCAACAGACATGTGTCTAGTCGACTAATAGCTAAATCTAGTCGACTAATAGAAGGAATTTTGCCTAGGTTAGTCGACTAACTCCATGGGCAAGTCGACTAATAGGCAGTTCTGACTGTTGGACAGTTTCTGTTATCTGAACCTTTTGGCAACGTTTTCCAACGTCTATATCATCTAAATTGGTCCCATAACTACCCTAACTAACCCTAGTCTTCAGCTATATATATGGTAGTTAGTCCAATGGCCAAATAACAAGTTTTTTCATCAGTTTTCCAAAAAGTCCAAATCTGAAAACTGTTTTTCAAAAACTTTAGTCTTCACCAAAAGCCAATTCCAATTGTGAAGTCTTCAGAAGTTTTGTTTCCTATATTGTACCTTGTCCACATACACATTCAGTATCAAGGTTATAGGAAAAGAGTTGTAATTCTCAAAGTGTTCATTGTACACGGGAGGCTTCTTGGTTGAAGAGGCAAGTTGTACAAGGTGACCATTGTACACGGGAGGCTTCTTGGTTGAAGAGGCAAGTTGTACAAAGGTAAAGGTATTCTCTTGGTGGAAGAGAAGGTGTTCTCTTGGTGGAAGAGAAGGTGTACACATTTGGAGAAGGGGATTCGACAAGTGGTGTACATGTTGTATTGATTTTGGGTGGCAAGATCAAGGATAAAGGAAAATCTCAAGCGGGTGGCTTGGGGACTGGATGTAGGTCACAAGGACCGAACCATGATAAATCTCTTTGTTTGCGTTTGTCAATTTCTGAGATTTGTTTTCCTTTACATGCAAGTTATTTAAGTTTGTTTATTTTACTTATTTGTTTAACAATTAATCCTTCCTGTTAAGTGTTGTGTTGATTTGATTATAGATCCTACATTTGGTATAAGAGAGGGACCCAATAATTGGTATCAGAGCCCTGCATACCCTGAACCGGCATACAAGCTCGGGTACAAGTCAACAACAAGGATGGCAACGGAGTTTTCATCATCCCAATTTAAGGAAGGACATTCTACACAACGTCCACCGCTATTTGACGGAACCAACTACAACTATTGGAAGTGTAGAATGAAGATCTACTTGCAGTCACTCAACTACGACCTTTAGAACATCGTAGAAGCATCGTACACCAAGCCTTCAACCAACTACAACGCTTGGAGTGAAGATCAAAAGAAGAACGCGAACCTTGATGCAAAAGCAATGAATGCCTTGTTCTGTGCCCTTACCAAAGAAGAGTTCAACCGAGTGTCAACAGCAACTTCTGCACATCAAATTTGGCATACTCTTCAGGTAACACACGAAGGCACTAGCAAAGTTAAGGAGTCTAAAATTTCTGTTCTTATCTGTTGGCCCAAAGGCCTATCACTCTAGTTTTGATGATGATCAACTCATGAAGTTATGATTACTAATGATCTTGTGTTTAATTAGTGACAGATTCATTATCAAGATCTTAGTAGGTGTGGAGCTTCAACAAAGGATTTAAAGACAAGTTGGAAGCTAGCACCGGTTGATTCACGAGCCTATGCATCAAGAACACATCTAGAGATGAGTTAGATGGATTGCATTTGGACCAAGTCTAGAAGATGAGAAGCCTTCAAGTGAAGACCTCAAGAAGATGAAGACTTGTGTCTAGGTATAAGATTTTGTTTTGTTTTAGTTAAAAATGTAAAGGATAGAATAGTGGTGGATTGCTCAAGTTCATATTACACACACACTCTTGATTTATATGTGTTTCATAAAAGATTTTTAGCTCTAGAAAAATACCATTTGGTTTTTGATGTTTCAAATATACATGTGTTTTTAACCAAAACCATTAAAGAACTCTCGACCGTTCTGCTAATCTGCTCGACATCCTTTTACTTTTCTAGTCATAACTTTTAATTCCTATATCAATTAACATGATTTAAATTACATTTAAAGATGACTTTCAGAGCTACATTTAATATTAAATAATCATTTTCTGATTTAAATGTTAAGAATGTCAAATATTGGGTTGAAGTCTGAAAAACAGTTTACAGTTTCTGATTTGATACCTTTTAGTATTTTATTGATAACTTTCAATTCCGAATTGATATTAATTTTATTTAAGTTGCATTAGAAAGAAGACTTCTATATCTACAAATTCATCCTATATACTTATTCCCAATTCGAACGTTTTAGACCTCAAAACTGTGCTCCAAGTTAACTCATTGCACAGAGGTCGGTCGACCGGGCCGGTCGACCGACGTGCACAAAACTGTGCACGTCTGGCAGTTTTGTGCGGTCGACCGGAACTGAGAGCAGTGCTCTCTGTTCTTTTAGGTCAACCGGGCCGGTCGACCGGAGGCTGTAACGGTCAGATTTTTGACCGTTGCCGGTCGACCGGCCGGTCGACCGGCAGCTCTGACAGACCCCAACGGTCAGATTTTTCTGACCTCTATAAAAGGGGTTTTGTCATTATTTTGAGCTAAGATTTTTAGAGATTTCTAAGCCAGTTTTTCCCATCCTTTTAACAGAGTTTTCTCCACATATTTGAGGGCAAATACTTCCCATCTAAAAGGGAGTTTTTATTAAGAGAGTGTAAAAAGTGATTCTTTGAGTTTTTCACCATAGTTCTTTCCTTGTTTTTCTCACACCACACTTGAGCTATCCATTGCTATATATTCCTATAGGTGTGTTGTAGTAAGAGTGCTCTTTAGGTGATCAAGTGTTGTGATCACCAAAGATCTTTTCTTTGTTCTTTGAGGAGACGGGCAAGTGTGCTCGTTGGTGATTAGAGTTCGGTTGTGAACTCTTGGTGGTTTGAGGTGCGGCCTCGGCGAGCTTGTGGAGCTTGCGGTGTGTACGGGACTAGAGAGTCCGAGGGCTTGTAGGTGTTGCGGCACCGAGGAGAGATCCATTGGGATCTTGCATAGTGGAAATCCTTCGTGTGTCGAAGGCGGGGATGTAGAGCAAGTGTGCTCGAACCTCGAAACAAACCCTTTGTGTTTGCGATTGCTTACTCTATCTCTCTCTCTCTTTGTCTCATTTATATCTTGCATTACTTTCATTGTCTTTACATTTACATGCTTGATATATTCCCTTGTGCTCATAATTGATATACTTGCTTGGGATTGCTTGATAACACTAGTATTCAACCAAGAGAGCCAACGCGGCACCTCAACCCATTTCAAGGGGAATCTAGAGGAGCTTGTTCAGAGCCTCGCAAGGGGAATTCGGCAACACTCTTGTGTTATATATAAGTGTTTAATTAAAAGAAGTTTTATTTGGTCATAATTGTTTTTAGCTTCCGCATTATTTGCATTATTAGGCATTAAGTGACCATTAGATTAGCCATCACCTATTCACCCCCCCTCTAGGTGATATTTCAATTGGTATCAGAGCTAGTGCTCTTGATTTGGGTCTAACAACCTAAGAGTTAAAGATCCTCCTTTAGGCTAATCACAATATTTTTGTACACACACACACCTCACCATGGACTTCATGTCACCACCCACCTTTGACATTCTTAACATCCAAATTTGGAAGGTTAAGATGTCTTTATTCCTCAAAGCCTTAGGCTATAATGTATATCTTGCCATCACTAATAATGATTATTGCTTAAATGGTAAGAATCTTGAGGCTAATGCAAAAGCCCTTAATGCTTTGAAGAGTACCCTAAATGATGATTACTTATTTAGGGTTGCTAACATTGATTCGGCTTTTGTAGCTTGGAACATCATCACCTCCCTTGGCGAAAATGAACAATATTATGCGGGGATCGATTCGGACGTTGGGAGCGACACCTCCAACGTATGCTACATGGTCCAAGGGGATAACCCCCTTGAGGTAACTACCGAATCCGAGGTAGAAGATGATAGTATGTCATATGATGAGCTCTCTACATTTTGTCAATTATTGCTTGAGAGATATGACATAATTAGAAAGAAAATAAAAATTTGAAAAAGGACATTGCTTGCATGCATAATGAACATGACTCATTTAGAGATAGCATTGCATGCTTAGAAAAAGATAACAAAAGTTTGAAAAAGAAATTTGATTGCATGCATGTAGAAAATGATTCTTTTAGAAATAAACTTGCATGTTTAGAAAAAGAAAATAAAGATTTGAAAAATGAAAATGTTTCCTTGCTTTCAAAATTGAATGATCTTTGTGAAGGGAACACTATTTTGAAGGATAAAATCATTTTGTGGGAAAAACAAAGAGAAGAAGTTTTTCAAGAAAATAAATCTTTGAAAAGAAAATTTATTGAAAAAGAAAAAGATTTTGTTTCTCAAAAGAAAAAGAAAAATGATTCTTTATCTCATTATGCTTTTCATGCCACAACTAATGAGATTAATAATTTGAAAAATAAAATGGAGAATTTGAGTTCAACTTTGAACTCTTGTGCATTCAATCATACTAGATTGGAATCCTTGTTTCAAAATAAACAAGTTCCACATGCTCATGCACATACACATCATGCTTATGTTGCACAACACGATCACAATCACACTCATAAGCATCATGCTAAGGTGTACACTTGTACACATTGTGGTCGCAAAGGCCATTTAGCAAAATATTGTTTTGATAAGAAACCTCATTTATATTTTGCTAAGTATAAAAGATTTTGGGATCCTTACAATAAAGCTAACCCCAAAGGACCCAAGAAAGTATGGGTACCAAAACCCCCACCCCATGTTTTTGATGTAGGTGAGGGATCTCTCAAGACGTGAGAGATTTGGTGCCTTGGTGGTGAGTGCACGTGGACATGATGGACATACTATTGGATGCACTGCTATCAAGAAATTTTGGTGGAAAAGACCACCATGCTTGGAGCTTTGGAGTTGGTAACAATCTCTAAACTCCTACTTTCATTTACATGCTTTTATTTTTATAATATCATACATAGCATGTTGATGTTTTTGATTTTTGAGCTTCATGTGGTATTTACATGCTTAGATGTAGAATTTGTCAAACTTATATTTATACATGTACAAATAGTGAATTACAATTGATTCATATATGATTGAACTTCATGCTCACTTGTATCCACTTTATGCATATGTATAGACTAGTTTTGATGATTCTCTTTTATACATGTGTTGCCAATTTTTATGTTCCACTTCATGTATATGCATGTTTAATTCAAATCTAATAAATATACATGTATACCCGTGAGTCTCTTGCTTTCATGCAAATACATTTAATAGACTCTTTTTTTTTGGGATATGTATGCATATTGTTAGGATTGGATAAATCATACATATACCATGAAGACTGTTGATGAAAAATGATTTTAAGTTGATTTGTTAAAATGTGATTTATGATCTTTTTGAGCTAAATTGACTATTTTCATAATAATGCTACTTACATAACCTTTGAACACTCACTTTTTAAGAAAATAGATAATTTTGAGCTTTATGGACTATGAGTGCTAGAACCTTTATGTATTTAGTATTATTCATGAAAAACATATGACTTCATACCTTTGAAGGATCTTTAACTAGTATTTCAAAAACAATTTATACTAGTTATTTATTCTTCAAATATTTTTTATACACATGATTCTATTTTCTCAAAATTTATTTGATGCTTCATGATTTGAATATTAGTTTAAGTGTTAGTCTTTGTCAACACTAGGATTTATACTTGTACATATGTTGGGTCACAAATAAATCTATTTATATTTGTGCTTGAATGCTTATTTGAACCCATTAGATGTACTTGTATTGCTTAGTTTTGATGATCATTACATCTTTAAACTTGTATTCCCATTTTGAATTATGACCATGTGCTTTTCATTTCATGTAAATGTTTATTTTGCCAAAACATTAAGATATACATGGATACCTCTTGAGTCATTTGCCTTAATGCAAATCTATTTATATAGACTCAATTGTGTTTAAGAGATATGTATGTATACTTATTGCATTGACTAAACATACATATGCCATGAAATACAATTTTGTTGATTTTCATGTATTAAAAATTTGTGATGATTTTTCATGTATTCAAAATTTATAGGAATATTGAGTTTTATTGCCACTTTCATGATGCCATGTTCCACATAACACTAGTACACTCACCTTTTATTATATATGGACTTTATGGATATTAGAGTGTTTTTAGTGCCATGTGATTTACTTGTGGTTCATGAAAACTTTTGACTTATTCCTTGGTTGAAGGATTCCTTACTAGTTTTCAAAAATATTTTCATTTAACTAGTTTAAATTCTTCATATGGTAGAGTATATGATAAGCTTAATCTCTTCAATTGGTATCATTGGATATTTTCAATTGGTATCAATATTTTTTATATATACTCATATTTTGATTGTATGTATGAATGCTTTCAAATTATATCAATTTCTATTGTTATTATCTTGTCATACATATATGTTATCTATTTGTGCTTGTTTTATAATTAGTATCTTCTATAGCACAAAGGTTGGTTAATGCTAAGCTTAATTAGAATTTCAAATTGGTATTTCATAATAAGCTTGTGCATTGGGTTTTTGAAATTGGTATCAAAAATTTGTGTATGGTTATTTTACAATTGGTACTTTGAAAATTTTGTTAATTGATATCTTAAATATGACCTTTTCTAAGATATCTCAAAATTTGTGTATTGAGCAAAATTCAAAAATTTTATTTTGATAAATAAAAACTTAAAATTTTTTTTGGTTTGTATTGCCTATATGCAAGGAGAGCTTAACATCTCTTCTACATGTAGATTCATGTTGAGTGTATTGTGTAATGAGGAGCTTAACATCTCTTCTTTATGTGGTACACGTGTGTAGGGGGAGCTTCACATCTCCTCTTATGCATTACATATATGTGTTATTTCAATTGGTTATCATCCCTTCTTCATTTGCATTTGTGTACCAAGTTAACTTAGCTCTTCCTCTTCATGATATTTAATCGCATATAAATCTTATTGATTGATTTGATTTTACCCTCCTTGATTTCTTATTTTTGACAAAAAGGGGAGAAAATTTGTTTGATGATTTGAATCTTAACCCTTTGTTGATGATTGCAAAAAGGGGGAGAAGTATTGAGGCTATATGCATGCTTTAATTGCTTAAGAAGAGTAGTAAATGTCTTTCTTGTTATTTGTACATATGATGTTTTTGTTTTGCAAATAGGGAGAAAAAGATTTATTTTGGTTCATCTCCATCTTTGGATACATATTTATGAGCTTCATTGTCAATACATTATTTATTTGGTACATGAGTTAAGGGGGAGCTTCTTTGAAGCTTTACTTTAATCCATGCAGATATAATCCATGATTTTGTCATCATCAAAAAGGGGGAGATTGTTGCCCAAAGGCCTATCACTCATTTTGATGATAATCAACTCATGAAGTTATGATTAGTAAAAGATCTTTGTTTAATTAGTGATTGATTCATTAGAAAGATCTTAGTAGGTTGGAGCTTAGAAAAAGGATTTAAAGACAAGTTGGAAGCTGCACCTTGATTGATCCTATGTCAAGGGAACACTATTTTGAAGGATAAAATCATTTTGGTGGAAAAACAAAGGAGAAGTCTAGAAGATAAAGCCTTGAAAAGAAAATTTATTGAAAAAGAAAAAGATTTGTGTCTCAAAAGAAAAAGATTCTTTATCTCATCATGCTTTTCATGCCAAAAATAAAGGATTAATAATGGTGAATTGCTCAAGTTCAATCACACACACACTCTTGATTTAATGTGTTTTCAAAAAAGATTTTTACCTTGAAAATACCATTTTGGTTATGCACATACACATGTGTTTTTAACCACAACCATTAAAGCATCTCTACCGTTCTGTACATTGTGGTCGCAAAGGCCATTTAGCAAAATATTGTTTTGATCAGAAACCTCATTTATATTTTGCTAAGTATAAAAGATTTTGGGATCCTTACAATAAAGCTAACCCCAAAGGACCCAAGAAAGTATGGGTACCAAAAACCATGTTTTGATGTAGGTGAGGGATCTCTCAAGACGTGAGATATTGGGTTGAGTGTGAAAAATAGTGGACAGTTTCTGATTTGATAACCACCAGTAGTTTTTTGGTAACTTTCAATTCCGACTTGATATTGATTTGATTTAAATTCTTTAGAACATGACTTTTATATTTACAAATTCATCCTATATACTTATTATAGAATTTGAACGTTTTATACATGTAAAATATGTCCAAGTTAATTCATTGCACAGATGTCACTTGACCATATATGTTGACCGACGTGCACAAAACTGTGCACGTCTGGCAGTTTTGTGTTCGACTTCCGGTATACCGGAACTGAGAGCATGCTATCTGTTCTTTTAGGTCGACCGGCTTTCATGCAAATACATTTAATAGACTCTTTTTTTTGGGATAGTATGAATTGTTAGGATTGGATAAATCATACATATACCATGAAGACTGTGATGAAAAATGATTTTTAAGTTGATTTGTTAAAAATGTGATTTATGATCTTTTTGAGCTAAATTGACTATTTTCAATTTCTAAGCCATTTTTGAACACTCACTTTTTAAGAAAATAGATAATTTTGACATATTATGAGTGCTAGAACTTTTATGTATTTAGTATTTTTATGAAAAACATATGACTTCATACCTTTGAAGGATCTTTGAGTTTTTCAAAAACAATTTTTACTAGTTTTTCTTCACAATATTTTTATACACATGCTATATTTCTAAATTTATTTGAGTCATGATTTGAATATTAGTTTAAGTGTTAGTGATCAACACTAGGATTTTACTTGTACATATTGTGGGACACAAATGTCTCGTTGGTGATTGAGTTGGTTTGAACCCATTAGATGTACTTGTATTGCTTAGTTTTGATGATCATTACATCTTTAAACTTGTATTCCCATTTTGAATTATGACCATGTGCTTTTCATTTCATGTAAATATTTATTTTGCCAAAACATTAAGATATACATGGATACCTCTTGAGTCATTTGCCTTTAATGTAAATCTATTTATATAGACTCAATTGTTTAAGAGATATGTATGTATACTTATTGCATTGACTAAACATACATATGCCATGAAATACAATTTTGTTGATTTTCATGTATTAAAAATTTGTGATGATTTTTCATGTATTCAAAATTTATAGGAATATGAGTTTTATTGCCACTTTCATGATGCCATGTTCCACATAACACTAGTACACTCACCTTTTATTATATATGGACTTTATGGATATTAGAGTGTTTAGTGCCATGTGATTTACTTGTGGTTCATGAAACTTGACTTATTCCTTGGTTGAAGGATTCCTTACTAGTTTCAAAAATATTTTCATTTAATAGTTTAAATTCTTCATATGGTAGAGTATATGATAAGCTTAATCTCTTCAATTGGTATCATTGGATATTTTCAATTGGTATCAATATTTTTTATATATACTCATATTTGATTGTATGTATGAATGCTTTCAAATTATATCAATTTCTATTGTTATTATCTGTCATACATATATGTTATCTATTTGTGCTTGTTTTATAATTAGTATTTCTATAGCACAAAGGTTGGTTAATACTAAGCTTAATTAGAATTTCAAATTGGTATTTCATAATAAGCTTGTGCATTGGGTTTTTGAAATTGGTATCAAAAATTTGTGTATGGTTATTTTACAATTGGTACTTTGAAAATTTTGTTAATGATATCTTAAAATATGACCTTTCTAAGATATCTCAAAATTTGTGTATGAGCAAAATTCAAAAATTTTATTTGATAAATAAAAACTTAAAATTTTTTTTGGTTTGTATTGCCTATATGCAAGGAGAGCTTAACATCTCTTCTACATGTAGATTCATGTTGGTGTATTGTGTAATGAGGAGCTTAACATCTCTTCTTATGTGGTACACGGTGTAGGGGGAGCTTCACATCTCCTCTTATGCATTACATAATATGTGTTATGTGAATTGGGGCTTATCATCCCTTCTTCATGTAATGCATATGTGTAGGGAAGTTAACTTAGCGTCTTCCTCTTCATGAATGTATATCGCATATAAATCTTATTGATTGATTTGATTTTACCTCCTTGATTTCCTTATTTTTGACAAAAGGGGAGAAAATTGTTTGATGATTTGAACTTTGAACCCTTTGTTGATGATTGACAAAAAAGGGGGAGAAGTATTTGAGTATATATGCATGTTTTCATTGCTTAAGGGGGAGTAGTATTTGTCTTTCTTGTTATTGTACATATATGTTTTTGTTTTGCAAATAGGGAGAAAAAGATTTATTTTGGTTCATCTCCATCATTTGCATACATATTTATGAGCTTCATTGTCATATATTATTATTTATTTGGTATGCATGAGTTAAGGGGGAGCTTCTTTGAAGCTTTACTTTAATCCATGCATATATAACTCCATGAGTTTTGTCATCATCAAAAAGGGGAGATTGTTGGCCCAAAGGCCTATCACTCTAGTTTGATGATGATCAACTCATGAAGTTATGATTATAATGATCTTGTGTTTAATTAGTGACAGATTCATTATCAAGATCTTAGTAGGTGTGGAGCTTCAACAAGGATTTAAAGACAAGTTGGAAGCTAGCACCGGTTGATTCACGAGCCTATGCATCAAGAACACATCTAGAGATGAGCTCGGTGGATTGCATTTGGACCAAGTCTAGAAGATGAGAAGCCTTCAAGTGAAGACCTCAAGAAGATGAAGACTTGTGCTAGGTATAAGATTTTGTTTTGTTTTAGTTAAAAATGTAAAGGATAGAATAGTGGTGGATTGCTCAAGTTCATATCACACACACACTCTTGATTTATATGTGTTTTCATAAAAGATTTTTAGCTCTAGAAAAATACCATTTTGGTTTTTGATGTTCAAATATACATGTGTTTTTAACCAAAACCATTAAAGAACTCTCGACCGTTCTGCTAATCTGCTCGACATCCTTTTACTTTTCTAGTCATAACTTTTAATTTCTATATTCAATTAACATGATTTAAATTACATTTAAATATGACTTTCAGAGCTACATTTAATATTAAATAATCATTTCTGATTTAAATGTTAAGAATGTCAAATATTGGGTTGAAGTCTGAAAAACAGTTTACAGTTTCTGATTTGATACCTTTTAGTATTTTATTGATAACTTTCAATCCGAATTGATATTGATTTTATTAAGTTGCATTAGAAAGAAGACTTCTATATATACAAATCATCCTATATACTTATTCCCCAATTTGAACGTTTTAGACCTCAAAACTATGCTCCAAGTTAACTCATTGCACAGAGGTAGGTCGACCGGCCGATCGACCGATGTGCACAAAACTGTGCACGTCTGGCAGTTTTGTGCGGTCGACCGGGGCCGGTCGAACGGAACTGAGAGCAGTGCTCTCTGTTTTTAGGTCGGACCGGGCGATCGACCGGAGGAGCTGTAAACGGTCAGATTTTTGACCGTTGCCGGTCGACGGCCGGTCGACCGGCAGCTCTGACAGACCCCAACGGTCAGATTTTTCTGACCTCTATAAAAGGGGTTTTGTCATTGTTTGAGCTAGATTTTTGGAGATTTCTAAGCCAGTTTTTCCCATCCTTTTAACAGAGTTTTCTCACATATTTGAGGGCAAATACTTCCCATCTAAAAGGGAGTTTTATTAGAGAGTGTAAAAAGTGATTCTTTGAGTTTTTCACCATAGTTCTTTCCTTGTTTTTCTCACACCACACTTGAGCTATCCATTGCTATATATTCCTATAGGGTGTGTTGTAGTAAGGAGTGCTCTTTAGGTGATCAAGTGTTGTGATCACCAAAGATCTTTTCTTTGTTCTTTGAGGAGACGGGCAAGTGTGCTCGTTGGTGATTAGAGTTCGGTTGTGAACTCTTGTGGTTTGGTTAGGTGCGGCCTCGGCGAGCTTGTGGAGCTTGCGGTGTGTACGGGACTAGAGAGTCCGAGGGCTTGTAGGTGTTGCGGCACCGAGGAGAGATCCATTGGGATCTTGCATAGTGGAAATCCCTTAGTGTGTCGAAGGCGGGGATGTAGAGCAAGTGTGCTCGAACCTCGAAACAACCCTTTGTGTTTGCGATTGCTTACTCTATCTCTCTCTCTCTCTTTGTCTCATTTATATCTTGCATTACTTCATTGTCTTTACATTTACATGCTTGATATATTCCCTTGTGCTCATAATTGATATACTTGCTGGGATTGCTTGATAACACTAGTATTCAACCAAGAGAGCCAACGCGACAAATCAACCCATTTCAAGGGGAATCTAGAGGAGCTTGTCCAGAGCCTGCAAGGGGAATTCGGCAACACTCTTGTGTTATACATAAGTGTTTAATTAAAGAAGTTTTATTTGGTCATAATTGTTTTTAGCTTCCGCATATTTGCATTATTAGGCATTAAGTGACCATTAGATTAGCCATCACCTATTCACCCCCCCTCTAGGTGATATTTCATTATCCACAGGTTTGAGTTATTAAAATGGAGGAGAATGAAACCATATCTGAAAATGGTACAAGATTCACCGACATCACCAATACACTTTCATCCCTTGGAAAGGACTACACCCAAGTCGATAGAGTTCGAAAGATCCTTCGTGCACTCACACCGGAATGGGAGAAGAAGACAACCGCCATTGAAAGAGGCGAATGATCTCTCAACTATGACATTAGAAAACTAATCGGTAATCTAATGGCATACGAAGTGCAGTTAGAAGAAAGAAAGAAGGACCAAGAACGACAACACCGTTCAAAGAAGAAAGAACTCGCCTTCCATGCATCTTCCGACACGGACAATGATGACGAAGAGGAGATGGCAATGCTTTCAAAGAAGTTCAGAAAATTTCTTAAGAAAGGTAAATTAAATGTTTCAATTGTGATAAACCAGGACATATAAAGATGGACTGTCCTTTGCTCAAGAAGAAGAAAAGTACAAGAGTAAGAAGTTCAGAAAGAAGAAGAACTACGAAGTATCTTCAGAACATAGTGATTCCTCATCTTCCGAGAGAAGAAGAATCCACTGAACATGTTAACTTATGTTACATGGCCATAGAAGAGGAAGAGGTATCGTTTTCTGAACTATCTGATGCATTTAATGAATTATTTCTTGATCTGAAAAATGAAAAACTGAAAAAACAGATTTTTGTTGAAAGAAAATGAGAAACTTTTACAGGAAAAATTCTGTTTATGCATTAAAATGTTCTTCTATAAATTCTCAACAAGATGAAACTGAAAATGTCATATCATCTTTGAAAACTGAAAATGAGAAGTTTATAAAAGAAAACATTTTTCTGAAAAAGGAAACTAAGTCTTTGAATGATAGAATTTCTATATTGGATAAAGACATGTTAGTTTTCAAAAGAAATATGAAGATCTTTTGCAAAATGTGACAAGTTTAATAAAGGAAAAGAAAATTTGAATGCTTTATTATCTTTTCAGAAATTGTCACATGATAATCATGTATATTGGATTTGTTGCAAAATCTTCATGTTTATAGTAATCCATATAGTTCTTTTGTTAAAAGTAAGACTAAGAAAAGCAAGTTTATATGGATTCCTAAGAATTTAAGTTTTCATAAAAAAGCATATATTGCTGCATACATTCATGATATATGTGATTCTTGCAACTATGTGTATATTAACAGGTGGAAACCAAATTCTAAATGGATTTGGAGTCCTAAAGGTTAGATATGATCTTTTATATTTGGTACCAACTAACGTTTATTTTGCAGGTACCATATAAAAGTTATATATATATATGTACTAAATATTGTTGCAGGGGGAGAACAAAATATTTTATATCTGTTATAACCCACTTCTGCAGGGGGAGGAAAAGATAACATATTTCTGCAGGGGAGGAAAAGATATCAAGGGAGCACTTGTGCACACACGAAGCGTCATCATCAAAAAGGGGGAGAATGTTGGAACCTATTTCGATGAAGACGTTCGTGACGATCAAATTCATTTGGAGCTCTACACATGACGAATCAAGAGTCCGACATGATCAAGATGTGCCAAGGAGAGTGATTAAGTGTTGTTTGTAAAGTGGAAATAGAATGTAAAAAGCCTTGACACAAACCAACACTTCAGTATCCTGTTAGTCGACTTGATGTCCCATATAGTCAACTAATAAACACTGTAGTCGACTAACCCAAAGCTATAGTCGACTAATACTGTGTGTCAAAACAGACCCAACTCTCTGTTTGTCAAATTAGTCGACCAAACAGTAACCAAGTCGACTAATCCATTTTCTAGTCGACTTATAGAAAACACCTAGTCGACTAATCCCTTGACTCAGTCGACTAATTGTTAGTTGCAGTCGACTTGAGGTAGTTATCCAGAAACCTTTCAACCAACAGACATGTGTCTAGTCGACTAATAGCTAAATCTAGTCGACTAATAGAAGGAATTTTGCCTAGGTTAGTCGACTAACTCCATGGGCAAGTCGACTAATAGGCAGTTCTGACTGTTGGACAGTTTCTGTTATCTGAACCTTTTGGCAACGTTTTCCAACGTCTATATCATCTGAATTGGTCCATAACTACCCTAACTAACCCTAGTCTTCAGCTATATATATGGTAGTTAGTCCAATGGCCAAATAATAAGTTTTTCATCAGTTTTCCAAAAAGTCCAAATCTGAAAACTGTTTTTCAAAAACTTTAGTCTTCACCAAAAGCCAATTCCAATTGTGAAGTCTTCAGAAGTTTTGTTTCCTATACTGTACCTTGTCCACATACACATTCAGTATCAAGGCTATAGAAAAAGAGTTGTAATTCTCAAAGTGTTCATTGTACACGGGAGGCTTCTTGGTTGAAGAGGCAAGTTGTACAAGGTGACCATTGTACACGGGAGGCTTCTTGGTTGAAGAGGCAAGTTGTACAAAGGTAAAGGTATTCTCTTGGTGGAAGAGAAGGTGTCTCTTGGTGGAAGAGAAGGTGTAAACATTGGGAGAAGGGGATTCGACAAGTGGTGTACATGTTGTATTGATTTGGGTGGCAAGATCAAGGATAAAGAAAAATCTCAAGCGGGTGGCTTGGGGACTGGATGTAGGTCACAAGGACCGAACCAGGATAAATCTCTTTGTTTGCGTTTGTCAATTTCTGAGATTTGGTTTCCTTTACATGCAAGTTATAAGTTTGTTATTTTACTTATTTGTTTAACAATTAATCCTCCTGTTAAGTGTTGTGTTGATTTGATTATAGATCCTACATTTGGTATAAGAGAGGGACCCAACAAGCGAGTCATGTACTTTCTCATCTAAAAGTCTCCTACAAGTTTCATTCTCTTAGTTTAAATTCCAATGCAAATCTTGTCTTCTATTCTTTTCATTTTATTTCCATAGTTTTCATTTCATGTACACACCAACCACCAATTCTTTCATTTCTTTTTCCATGTCTTTTGCATTCTTTTAAAACAAAGAAGAACATTCGTTTTCTATCTTCACATTAAACCGTAAAACTTCCATCGTGAGCTCTCCTTGTGGATTCAACCCGTATAGCTGTGCTACTACGGTGATTGGAAAGGATACATTGATCATTTTAAATACATTGTGGAGTGAACAAGCACCTAAGGTTGACTCTAAACCTTCTCTCTTTTATTGAATATTTGTGCAACTTCACACTATCCTTTTTCCCAATCATCTCTCTGGGGGTGGCCCAATGCTTCGAGCACGGAAGCATAGGAAGGTCTCCATGACCAAGGTTTCAAAGCAGAAACCGGAAGCAGAATTCTGCCAACAACCCTCAGCCTCGCGTGTGGCTAATCATGTTCCTTGTGAACCTAAGTCTCCTCTGCCAAGGCGGGTTTGGAAGCCTAAACAGAGGTCTCCAACCGAAGCTTCAGGCGTAGCTACGCCTAAACCGCGCCTCTCTCGCGAAGAAAAAGGCAAGAGGCCTCTCTGCTCCAGCAATGCTGCCACCATAAAGTCACGACGGCAATCATACCGTCGCCCAATTCAAGAGCAGCAACGCCTTGTGTCAGCCGCGTTCATATGAACAAAGCTACTGCACCACGGCGCGCTCCGCTTCTAGTGCGTCAAGCGCTAAGTTCGCGCCTATTGGCGAAGCTGAAACTCAAGCGCTATTCAGTGCTAATCCCTCCTGCAGGGATAAAAGGAGCAGGACATCGTCCTATGTACGACCCAAAAGAGCCTTTGCGCTCGATTGCAGAGACCCAACCGGGTCTGATTTGAGGAGATTGTTGACAAATAAACAAAACTCTTCCCCATATTGTCAACAAGTAAGATGTCAGCTTGTGACACTCCACTCGGTCCATTGCCGGCTGGGACCAATCCCCACCGCTCCTCCAAGACGACGGTCAGTCTTTGATCGA
The DNA here is from genome assembly GCA_038442645.1 of Agave tequilana. Lineage (NCBI taxonomy): Eukaryota > Viridiplantae > Streptophyta > Magnoliopsida > Asparagales > Asparagaceae > Agave > Agave tequilana. Next base: position 58,036 of record JAVJIF010007940.1, read on the forward strand.
CTATCGGTACAGGCCCCGGTGAAATATCGCAAAAGGAGCGTCTCGCGAGATCTACCCTCTGCATCCGTCAACATGACGGAAGGGGACGAGAGCTGCGCAGGGGAAGACAAACATCTGATGACACCCCCTTCAGCTCCCCAGATCCGGATTATAGCCCAGGCTTAGGCGAAGTCTTGGTGCATGAAGAAGGTGTTTTCCGAAACACCAGATCCAGGGTGGCAATACCCTACACTTATGAACAGCCGTCCTCCTCAGTGGCAGTGGCCTCACCGCAAACAAAGAGGAGATCACTCAAGCCATCAGATGAAGAAGATGAAGACAGCGGGTACGCCTCTTCGGCGACAGTCAGTTCAGTACGAACAGACAGAGCATCAGTCAACATGGCTGATAATGCTAACGACGATCTTCGTCGACGTTTGGAAGCTCAGGAGCAAACTTCCAAGACTCAGCAAGAGGCTCTGGACAATATTCAACAGATGCTCGCACAACTCCTAGTAACCGGAACAACAATGATGCCAGGAGCAATCACGATGAGGAGGAACACTTCAGCAATGAGCAACCAAAGCCGGAAAAATCCAAGGAGGGTTCTTCCTTAAACGCCGAAGTCCTTAAGGGCCTCCAGGCTCAAATCGCATCCCTAGCTCAGAGGGATGAATTAAAGAAGGTAGGGGCAGTCCGTCCTTATCGCTGGAGTGGGATTCGGTGCCATATCCGCCGAAGTTCAAACCACCAACGTTGCATACGTATGATGGTAAGAGCTCGCCTAATCAGCACATCTACTATTTCCGATCTCAGACTGGTAATGTTATAAGCAATGACGCCATCATGGCTAGGCTATTCATTGGCACCTTAAAGGGGGTGGCATTTGACTGGTTCCGAAGTCTTCCCCTGGGTTCTTAACTCCTGGATCGACCTGGAAACTCGGTTCCTCTATCGTTTCTACGAGGATGACACTGAGGTGACTATGGACAAGCTCCTCTCCACCGTGCAGAAGAAGGGCGAATCTGTCCGCGACTACATTGAGCGGTTCAGAAATCTATCCTTGATGTGCCCAGCAGGGATGCCATTGCCCATGCTCTTACAGACATGCAGACACAACTTCCTAGATCAAGTGGAAGTTCGCATAGGGGCTGTCAAAGCCTACACTTGGAAAGAATTGGTCGAACAAGCTGAGATAGCCGAGAAGTCGGCTAAAAAGTTCGAACCGTCCGCCCCTAGAGGCAAGTGGAGGACGAACAACAAAGGGCGTAGCGACCTACCGCAATCTTCTCAAGCTAAAGGCCAAAGAGACTATGTCTGTGGAGTTATCCGGAGATGTGCAGTCGAAGGCCAAGAAGAGCGGCTTCAACAATCAGGAGCCCAAGTTCCCTCCAAAGCAGTACTCCTTCAGAGACGATCAGGTGGTCACGATATTTCATCTGCTCCACAAAGGGAACAAAATGAAACTTCCAGATGCTCGGCGTCCCAATGAGATTGGGCGCACAAACGACCCTAAGAGTACTGCCTCTATCATAGGATGATTCACCATCCTACTGACAAGTGTTATGTCCTCAAGGACAGAATACAAGCCCTGGTCGATGCCGGGGTTCTCACATTGAAGACGGAGCAGAAGAAAGTCACTGCCAATATGGTGACTTGAGTTCGGCAAAGCTCCGAAGGTCACAGTTCCTGACGGGACTTATTCCGTCCCTGTGCCACGGTTGGAAATCAAGCATCCTCCAGCTACAGCTCAAGATAGTAAGGGTCTAGTTCCCTTAACGTTGGAGACGGGGGAAGTCATGTGGATACACCAGACCTCGTCCAAGACGTGCAGCGGGAGTCAAAGAAACCTAACTCGAAGGGCAAATCCTGCAATGTCATCTCTGTCCTACCAGACGACGGCAATCTTACTTCGGCTTCCCTCAGCGATTCGGAAGAAGAAAAGCACGCTTGCGCGACGCAAGCCGATGCGCCTCAACAGACGGGCACTCGGTCTGGAAAATCGTACTTGAAGCAGTATGAAAAGTCTACTGAAGAGATACAACAGCAAACGACGTCATTACCAATGTCAGCATCCGCTCCAGTCCCGACCAAAGGAAGAGAAAAGCCTAAGGAGGTACGGTTCGACCATATGTTAGAAGAAACCGCCAGGCCAAGGGCTTGACACGCCCTTTCGCTTTGATATATTGGCCCACTTGGCCAATATCCCAGCTCGTATCACAATACATGAGCTCCTGCGTCTCTCTAAAGAGACACGAGAAGCACTCAGAGATGCGCTGGCTAATTCAGAGACCTTTCTGACATGCATACCAGAGGTCCCTAACCATGACGTCCAATCTTCTTGCCCAGAATGCCATCATGTACAATCGAGGGTACCTGCTATTACCTTCACGGCGGAAGATATGCTTCTCAAAGACAACAAGCACGATCGACCTCTGTACTACACCGGGTATATCGGTTCAACGTGCATCGAAAGGGTACAACTCGATCCGGGGTCCGCACTCAGCATCATCCCCAAAGGCTTCTTTACTTTCTCGGCATACCACTGTACAGGTTGTCCGCAACCACCACTACAATATATGGTTTCAACGCCGGGAGCAGCCATCCACTTGGGAAGATTCGGCTCCGTTGCTGAATCGGGAGCTTAAAGTCAGAAGTGACGTGCTATGTCATCGACGCTGACACGTCATATAACATGCTGCTAGGACGACCATGGATCCATGCCAACTGGATCGTCCCTTCCACCCTCCATCAATGCTTCAAATATGTTGAAGATGATGCGACAGTACGAACTGTCTTCGCTGAAAAGCAACCATTCAAAAGGGTGGAAAACTACTTCACTGACGCTCTCCTGTATCAAGAGGCTGGTGGAGCACTCAAAGAACCGTTGCCGGATGATGATGAAGCGGCAATGAGGCGGATTCAGAATCCGAAACAGGCATGCCAGCCATTCTGATTGGTGAACCAATTATAGCATGTCTCAATAATTTCCTATGTAATACTCCTCAGAGGACGAAGGTGAATGGGTAATTAATGATAATATTTCTTTCGATTATCCTGCGAGTATTGGGTCGATTAAATCCATTACGGATGGCTCTCTGCATGTGCCCGTACATGAGCCAAGTGCGACCAGCACATCTATGGAAGCTATAGAGGGGGCCACACTGGTGATCCCTCCATCCGAACGAGGTCAGTCGCCGATAATCTTTGGTAGAACCCGGCCACGGGGACCCACAACTGCAGATTCAAGCTCAGACTCAGACGCCCCACAGTTCTTCCATTATGCGCGGCCAGCGCGCCACATTATGAAGAAAATGGGATATGACTTGAAGCATGGAGGCGGCATAAACTTTGGAAAAGGAAGGCGCAGTCTAATGCGCAATTTTGTCCCGAAAGGGAAGCCTGCAAATTACTATGATAGTACACGCAGGGGGTTGGGTTACGTCACGCCCACATCATCAGTAACAGTTCAAGTCAAAGACGACGGGCCAATTCCATCACATTCGGCTTCATCCTCCGAGTGGGACTCCGATATCAGTATAGGAGGAATGTTCAAAGACCTCACTGTTAATATGACGTCGAGCAGTTAGTTGGAACCTGCGGAGGCTACCGATGAAGAACCGTGGGCCCAGCAATTAAACATCCAATGGGAAAAGCGTTTCGAGCTGCGTGAACCACCTACTGAAGACAAGGTGATGCAGGTCAATTTGGGAAGTCGAGATTATCCCAAACCTATCTTTATAAGTGAAAGCCTATCACTTATAGAAAAGGAGGAATTGATAATGCTCGTGAAGGAGTATATAGACGTTTTCGCATGGAGCTACGAAGACATGCCTGGACTTGATCCACAGGTCGCCATGCATCGTCTGAATATCAAGCCTGACGTTAAGCCAGTCAAGCAGCAACAACGTCGGTTCCGCCCAAACATCATGGAAGCTATTGAAGCCGAAGTTCACAAACTCATTGCATGTGGCTTTATCTGGGAGGAGCAACATCCCGATTGGGTGGCTAATATAGTCCCCGTCCTCAAGAAGAACGGGAAAATACGGATCTGCATCGACTACCGTGATCTCAATACGGCCTGTCCCAAAGACGAATTCCCATTGCCCATCACCGATGTCATGATTGACAACACATGCGGGTTCGAAAGGATGTCTTTCATGGACGGCTTTTCAGGATACAACCAGATCAAGATGTATCCCAACGATGAGAAGCATACTTCGTTCCGAACACCATTGGGGGTATACTGCTATACTGTAATGCCCTTCGGACTGAAGAACGCCGGAGCGACCTACCAGCGGGCAATGAATACGATCTTTCGCGATCATCTCCGAAAAACGGTGGAGTGCTATGTCGACGACATTGCCGTCAAAAGCCGCAACAAGAATGAACATCTTCGCGACCTGAGAACGATGTTCAACATAATGCGGGCTCATCAGCTGAAAATGAACCCGACAAAATCCTTCTTGGGAGTGTCAAGTGGCAAGTTCCTTGGGTTTATTGTCACATCAAAAGGGATTCATCTTGACCCAGACAAAGTTAAAGCCATCCGGAGCATGCATCCACCGAGGAATCTCAAAGAGCTTAGAGGCTTGCAAGGCAGACTGGCTTATATCAGAAGATTCATTGCAAATCTCTCAGGCCGCTGTCAACCATTCACCCGACTCATGAAAAAGGGTGCTTCCTTCGTATGGGATCAAGCTTGCCAGGAATCCTATGAAGATATCAAGAGGTACCTCACGAAACCTCCAGTCCTGGTGGCCCCTACATCAGGGAAACCATTCTTGCTTTATGTAAAAGCTCTGGACTACTCCCTCGGTGCCCTCCTCGCTCAAAAGGACGACAATGGCCACAAGCAGGCCATTTATTATCTGAGCAGAACTCTCATAGGAGCGGAATCTCGCTACAACCCTATCGAGAAAGAGTGTTTAGCTCTTGTCTTCGCTATTCAGAAGACCCGACATTATTTGGTCGGCCAGACCATACATGTCATCTCCAGAGTAAACCCATTGCGTCTTCTTATGACGAAGCCAGGATCATTGAATTCAAGATTGGCTAAGTGGGCACTTTTATTGTCTCAATACGACATGATCTTCACGCCTCAGAAGGCGGTTAAAGGCCAGGCCCTTGCAGAGTTCTTGGCTGCTCATCCAGTTCCGGAACACTCAAAGCTTCATGAAGACATCCCTGATGAGGTCTTCGAGTCTAATGCAACCTCAGAAGAGGAAGTATGGCAGATGTTCTTTGATGGAGCATCGTGAATGGGCCCTAAAGGCAAGATTATCGCCGGAGTGGGGGTTGTGTTTATCTCCCCACAGAATCATGTCCTGCCTAGAGCATTTTCTCTGACAGAATCGTGCTCCAACAATGTAACAGAATATAATGCTCTGCTCATCGGTCTTCAACTCGCCCATGGAATGGGGGTACGCTACCCTCGAAGCTTAGCGATTCAAAACTGATCATCAATCAGGTTAAAGGCGAATACGAAGTCCGCCATGAGGACTTGGTGCCTTATTACCATACAGCCATCGAATTGGCTAACCTATTTGAAGGTTTCTACATCGGGCATGTGTCCTGATCTCAGAATACCAAGGCGGACGCTCTCGCTGCATTAGCGACGACGCTAGCCTTGCCAGCCGACGCCGAGTATCACCTCACAGTCGCAACTCGACATCTTGTATGCTCCAAGCACATGCTAAGAATTCGAGAAGTCTATAATGTCTCCACGGATCTTGAGCCGAGGGATTGGCGCTTTCCTCTCATCGACTATGCTTTACACGGTCTGCTTTCAGACGATCCTAAAGAAGCAGCGTCCGTCAGACGAAGGTCTCTCCGTTTCTACTACGATCCGACTTTGAAGACACTTTACCGTCGTTCATATGACGGTGTTCTCCTCCGTTGCCTTTCTCATTCAGAGGCACAGGAAGCGCTCCAAGAAGCGCACGACGGCATTTGCGGAGCTCATCAGCCAGGTCCTAAGCTCAAAGACATGTTGCATCGGCTTGGATACTACTGGCCAACTATGATAGCCGACGCCATCCAATATGCGCGAAGGTGTAAAGCATGTCAAATCCATGCGGACTTCATACACCAGCCCTCAGAGCTGCTCCACTCGACTGTTGCTTCATGGCCATTGAAGCATGGGAATCGACGTCGTAGGGCCAATTAGCCCCGCTTCGACAAGAGGTCACCGGTTTATCCTGGCAATAACCGATTACTTCTCAAAATGGGCAGAAGCCATACCATTGCCGAAGTCAAAACCTCTAATGTGGTTCACTTTATCAAGCACCATGTCATCCACCGATTTGGTGTCCCTAGGCGGATCATTCACGATAATGGTCCCCAATTCATAAGCCAAGTATTCTATCGGTTCTGCGATAAATACGAATTCAGAATGTGACTTCAACTGCTTATAATCCTGCTGCTAATGGCTTGGCGGAAGCATTCAACAAAACAATCATCAAGCTGCTCAAGAAATTCGTCTCCTCGAATAAGCGAGATTGGGACGAAAAGCTCGGTGAATGTCTTTGGGCCTACCGAACCACGGTGCGGACACCTACAGGCAATACGCCTTTCTCCCTGGTATATGGGTGCGAAGCAGTCCTCCCATTGGAAATCCAGATGCCATCATTGCGAGTAGCTCTGATTACTAAAACCACATCAGAGGACAATAATCGCCTACGTCTTCAAGAGCTCGAAGCCCTGGACGAGAAGCGGCTCCAAGCGCAACAACACATTGAGCTGTATCAGGCTCGAATCTCAAAAGCCTTCAATAAGAAGGTCAAGCAGAGAGTCTTCCAGAAAGGAGACCTAGTCTTAGCCGTCAGACGACCGATGATTATGACGCACAAGACCAAAGGCAATTTCAGCCTAAATGGGAAGGATCGTTTGTGATAGAAACAGTCTATTCAAACGGATCATACCGCCTTATGACTGCAGAGGGCGACCTACTCATGATGCCGATCAATGGCAAGTTCTTAAAGAAGTATTATCCTTAATCAAGGATCTTTCTCTTGATCAAGTTAACACTTCACCTCTGATCAAGATCTCTGTGTCCAAAGTACACACAAAGAGAGCCTTTCTCTTCTCCAAGTGAGATCATACAGCCAAAAACCAACAGGAACCTGGCCGTGCACCGGTTATCCTAAAGGAGAATCAGGGTTATGCAGACATTAACCCGATAATCCAATATCCTTAACGATTAGGGATAGAGGAAAATGTTGGCCTGTAAGCCCAACATAAGTCCTCGACAACTCATCATGCTGAGGGGAAAAGCATGGCTAGCCCAACTCAAACGGTAGTTGGTAAAGGCATATCAAACCCGTTGACAGCTGGGGGTTTGCTAAAAATCCTAAGGGACCTGTTCCCGTTTGATTCCTCCTCCAAAATCACTTACCAATTCTCATCCATAGAATGGTAGGACCACATATATATTTCGCTGTTACGTTAACATTAAACCTATGACATCAATTCCTCGTTTCTCCCCGTGAGGACGAGACCTCCAAAATCACTTACCAATTCTCATCCATAGAATGGTAAGACCACATATACATTTCACTGTTACGTTAACATTAAACCTATGACAGTGATTCCCTCGTTTCTCCCCGTGAAAACAAGACTTTTCCCAAATTCCACTACAAACTCGATACTTATTGACATTTACAAAAGATAAGTATCAATAACCTTGAGCTTGATGGCGTCTCAATCGGTTATGTCATTGCGACCTCTGAACCAGCAGACAGCCAAGTCTCAATTCCGAGCCCTTGACATTTACAAAAGACAGGCCTCGATACTCATTGACATTTACAAAAGACGAGTATCACCAATCCTTGAGCTTGGTGGCGTCTCAATCGGTTATGTCATTGCGACCTCTGAACCAGCAGATAGCCAAGTCTCAATTCCGAGCCCTGTTGACATTTACAAAGACAGGTCTCGATACTTGTTGACATTTACAAAAGACGAGTATCACTAATCCTTGAGCTTGGTGGCGTCTCAATCGGTTATGTCATTGCGACCTCTGAACCAGCAGACAGCCAAGTCTCAATTCCGAGCCCTGTTGACATTTACAAAAGACAGGTCTCGATACTCGTTGACATTTACAAAAGACGAGTATCACCAATTTTGAAACTTGGTGGCGTCTCATCCGGTTATGTCATTGCGACCTCTGAACCAGCAAACAGCTAAGTCTCAATTCCGAGCCCTGTGACATTTACAAAAGACAGGTCTCGATACTCGTTGACATTTACAAAGACGAGTATCACCAATCCTTGAGCTTGTTGGCGTCTCAATCGGTTATGTCATTGCGACCTCTGAACCAGCAGACAGCCAAGTCACAATTCCGAGCCCTGTTGATATTTATAAAAGACAGGTCTCGATACTCGTTGACATTTACAAAAGACGAGTATCACCAATTTTTGAAGCTTGGTGGCGTCTCATCCGGTTATGTCATTGCGACCTCTGAACCAGCAGACAGCTAAGTCTCAATTCTGAGCCCTGTTGACATTTACAAAAGACAGGTCTCGATACTCGTTGACATTTACAAAAGACGAGTATCACCAATCCTTGAGCTTGGTGGCGTCTCAATCGGTTATGTCATTGCGACCTCTGAACCAGCAGACAGCTAAGTCTCAACCCCGAGCCCTGTTGACATTTACAAAAGAAAGGTCTCGATACTCGTTGACATTTACAAAAGTCGAGTATCACCAATCCTTGAGCTTGGTGGCGTCTCAATCGGTTATGTCATTGCGACCTCTGAACCAGCAGACAGCTAAGTCTCAACCCCGAGCCCTGTTGACATTTACAAAAGACAGGTCTCGATACTTGTTGACATTTACAAAAGACAAGTATCACCATTTTTGAGCTTGGTGGCGTCTCAATCGGTTATGTCATTGCGACCTCTGAACCAGCAGACAGCTAAGTCTCAACCCCGAGCCCTGTTGACATTTACAAAAGACAAGTCTCGATACTTGTTGACATTTACAAAAGACAAGTATCACCATTTTTGAAGCTTGGTGGCGTCTCAATCGGTTATGTCATTGCGACCTCTGAACCAGCAGACAACTAAGTCTCAATTCCGAGCCCTGTTGACATTTACAAAAGACAGGTCTCGATACTTATTGACATTTACAAAAGATAAGTATCATCAACCTTTGAGCTTGGTGGCTTCTCAACCAGTTATGTCATTGCGACCTCTGAACTGGCAGATAGCCAAGTCTCATCTATTTTTTTGAGCTTGGTGGCGTCTCAATCGGTTATGTCATTGCGACCTCTGAACCAGCAGACAGCCAAGTCTCAATCCTGATACTTGCTGACATCTACAAAAGGCAAGTACCCCCCCTTTTTTTCTTTTAGGCCCGCAAAGGGCTAGCCTTGAGCTTGGCGGCGTCTCAGTCGATTATGTCATTGCGACCTCTGAACCGACAGACAGCCATGTCTCATCATCCAACCCAACCAAGATTACGTTCTCAAGAAAGAACAAGATTGGAGAGTCGACAGAAGTCAAAACAAAAGAAAGAATTTCCATTAAATCCAAAAAGATGGAATACGTGGAGGCGCATATACAACAAGCTACAAGCGAACACTATACGATCTGACCCGCTCTCCGAGGGTGTTTAGCCTCGTCTGCCTGTCATCAGTAGCCTGGGCAAGCACTTGTGACCTCAGCTCAGCCTCATTGAAATCTTCCGCCTGAGCTAGACGAGCTTCAGCCTCTGCCAAAGTTGCCTTCTGTGACAACTCCTGCCGCGCAAGCTCCTCACTCTGAGCTTTGAGTTGTTCAAGCCGCGCAGTTTCCTCAAGACGCACCGGTATGGCCTTGGATAAGAGGAGATTTGCTTTCCTGATCATTTCCTCAGCCTTCGCAATCTTATCCTCAGCGCCGAGAGAGCACTAGTGGAGGCGTCAATTGCACTTCCAACCTCCGCTTGCCTTGTTTCCAAGGATTTCAAGTCAGAAGAGATGGCCTTAGCAGCCTCTTGAGCGGCAAGCCAGGCCTCGTGCTTCTGAGCAATGAGAAGCTCGAGCCGTTCATCAACTAAAGACTCCGGGTCCGAACGGTGGAGGCGGCGCCATTCCTCCGCATCCTTCTCAAATTCATCCACCAGGAGCTCCAAAGCAGTGGCCTGGTGATACCCCTCAAAGTCCTGAATACTCTCAATATCACGGGAGGGGACCCCCTTTAACCTTAAGAATGGCATAGTCGAGCCCTTCAGAACCAGGTCGATAGTTCGCCCTAAGCCTTTATAAAAGTTATCGACCAGGTCACCGATATAATCGTTCTCGACCTCAGCCACTTCCGGTAAAGAGGCAACCTCAGAATAGTCCACCAGGCTGGTCGACGCCATCGCAGAAGAAGCAGCGGGAGCACTGACAGCAGCCGGACAAGCCGAGGGCGATCTCGGCGGAGTCCTCATCGAGACCAGAACGCCAGCCACCGCGGAAGAAGGACTAGCAACCACCTCCTAAGCAGTAGGCTCAATCACCAGGGTTGGAGAAGTAGGGCTTGTGATCACCCTCAGCTCCGCACTTGGCAAAATTGTCTGCACCTCACTCGTTGATACAGTTGGGAGTGAGGACACCTCCGGGACTACCGCCTCCACAACTTCTGGCCTTTCGGCTGATTTGGGCCGATAAGAAGGCAGGTCGCCATACAGCGCGTCCAACATAGCAGCATCCGCCGCGGTCGAAGCGCTCATGTCACCCTTGACCCTTCAGGGGGATCTTCTGGCTCTCTTGAAGCTGATGTATCTTGAGGCCGAACACCTGTAACAAGACTGCGGTTAGTCGGGATACTACATGCAAAAAAAGTCAAGAGGTTAGGTCAATACCAAAGGATGATGTCGCCTCAAACATCTCGTCAGCCATATCAGTCTCTTGGCGCTCCATCGGAAAATTCTTGCCAGAATCAGCACGAATAGCCGGCCCGCTTTAGCTTGCCGAGTATCCTGTGGACCACCCGATAGAGCTCGATCCCTCCGGACTTCCTTTAGAAGTCCCAGGGCCCGAGGGACCAATGTCGGCTGCATCATCTCCGGACTCCTCCGCGTGAGTAAAGGAACCAACAGCAGTCCCATAAGCGAATAGGGGATCATAATGTTCCCCTTGCTCCCCAACCGCCTCAGCTCCTGCAACAAGAAGCAAATAATGAGTTATTTGGGATACACCAAAGGCGTATTATATGGACGGGGTTAATCTTACCCAGACCTGGAGCAAATTCACCGCTAGTCGGTTCAGCAACCGACGATTCAGCCGCTAATGGGGCAGCAGGAGGAATCATTGTAGAGGGACGATCCTCTACCACAATTGTAAGAGCCTGGCGACGGGGCTTCTTCGCCAACGACTTCCTATGGGATCCACTCCCACGCTTCCTCTTGAAGTGGACGTCAGAATCCTCTTCTTCCACTTCTCCCACACGTCGTGGGGAAGATGTCCCCACCACACCAGAGCCAGCCGCATGAGTATCAGCTCCCATCCCCGCCTCGAAGCGAGGACTTCCTGCATCAGAAGCCTCGCCATCATCTACGGCGATGAACTCCTCTAAACCAGGGACACGAACCTGTTTGCCTTCCTTCCTCTCAGAAGCCTTCCGCTTCAGTTGATGAGAGATTAACTTCACACCTGAACGGTTGGCATTGAACCTAGGAGGTGTGGAGTTGGAAGCCGCATACCACTGGCAAAAGCACAGGGTCGTCAAAAGTTTGGGATCCTTCAACGGCGTGCGTAGCCACGCCCCAGTGCCGCCCGCGGCAAAGAATCGCCAGGCACGGGCCCATCAATAAGGCTCCCCATGAAAGCCAAATTAAGATTTGGGTTGCCCACGTACAGTTGTCATACCCAAACTGACGGGCAAACCGACTTGGAACATAGGGCTCCAGGTAGCAGGTATCCCCACTTCTGTACAACAAATGTGAGGGCCGGATGCTGACCAGCCACTCAAAAACCCCCTGACTCATGGGAGACCGTCCTGACTCCGCATCTCAGAATTCCTCGTCGTATCTTGCGCCCCGAATGCGAGAAAAACAGCGGAATAGGTTGTAAGCGTCATGACGACGCACTAACTTGCGGGCCTCGGCCACGTAGGTCTTCAGCCAGGAACATCCTTCGAATCGGCGGAGAAGAGCCATTCGAACACCTTGCGGAGGGTCCTCTCCAGCTTCAATCAAAGAAGGGCAGTGCAAGGAAAACCACGCCATTAAGTAAGTGTATGGCAGACCCACCCTAGGATTGGGTCCATCACAAGGCAGAGTGGCACCCTTCCCACGCCTCGTCGCCAGTGGCCTGCAGAAAGCCTCCGTTAATGCACGAAGGCCTCTTTGAATACAGCACACCATGGCCGGAAGAAGACCCAGACGGTGGCCATGGACCAAGCGAACGGCAGGCAGCAAAACATTCGGGTGGACGATGTCACCCGAGGAAGATGGCACTACGCACTTCTTCAACCAGACGGTTAAGAAACCGGCTAGCAGTGCCTTCCGAGACATCGGCTGACGAACCTGATGGTGAAAGCTCCGAAGGACATCAGCCTTCTTATAGGGACCATCGTCTTCTGTAATGACAATATCCCTTTGGAGGCATACCTCCATCCGTTCAAAAATGTCGCCATCTGCAACCCTACAATGAGCTGCCTCAGGAGCATTCTTCATATCTGGGAATAGGTAACTCGCCCAGTTCTTCAAGCTCTTCGAGCTACCCTTGCTGCCACCATGGATGCTAGAACAAATGTGCAAATGGCACATTAACTCCCGATAAGTCTCAAATAAAGCAGGCTCCTGCTTCTCCAGAAGAGCCAACTCTGTCTCGCATGGAAAGTACTCTTCATACGGGAGAGACCCGAAAGGCAGGGCAGAGATTTCCCTCATCTCGTGCAAGGCCATGCCCAACTCGCCAACTGGGGTGAAGAAGGTCCCCGAAGCTGGGCAATACAACTCAAGGATGGCGTAGAAGCACGCTGATTGGTATTCAAATGTGCATATTTTACCACATTATTCCCATGCATATTGCAAATAAATATATGATTTTTACTCATCTTCTCTATATTTTTACAGGTCCACAACTGAAATGAGAGAAAGCCAAATAATCTCTTTAATTAGCAATAATTAAAGAGATTAATTCAAAAGCCCAAAAAGAGCTCAAGATTTAAATTCAGAATCTAAAGAGATCCACACGCCAACTCAACATTCTAGAAGGCCACGTAGATAACAACCTCTCAAACAACCTGTACCAGAAATCTGTTGCCCAACAGATTCTGTTTTGCCGCAAAAGGTTGTGGATCTGCGGCAAAGATAGGGTTGTTGGATCCCAGATTTTGCGCCAACAGACTGGATCTCAAAGCTTCTCTCTGAGCCTATAAATATTGGACCAAGGACCTACGAGCAAAGACTGAACATGAAGAGAGAGGAGATTAGAGATTAGTTGCATGTATTTTCTTAGGATTTTCTTTAGGTTTTAGTTCTCCCTCTTCTTCTTCCCTAGAAATTTTGTAAAGAGAGAGTTTGTAAGAGAGAGAAAGCTTGTGTACATCAAGGAGGTGACATGACTTGTGAAGCAAGGATTCATCCATTCTCTTCTCTCTACTCTTGCATTTTCTAGTTTACTTGCTTTGTTTATTTCTTGCTTTACTTTCTTGCAATTTAATTCATGCTTTGTTTTACTTTTCTTATGGCTTGTAGCTAACTTCTTCTACATGTGCTAGCTAAACCACTACCTTGCCAACTACTATCTCATGGGTGATTGCTATCTTTAATCTTGCAAGTTGGATGGTCTTCTCTTATCCGACGAGTTAAACCCCCCGTCATCCAAGTGAGAAAGTAATTAGATCAACATGCAAGATGAATCTATGCCGATGAATCAACATGAGGCACGCATTCATTATCACGGAGTTTAGTAAGTTGTAGTAAGGAAGTAAGGTTAGCTAGCCATGATTTTCTCTGTCTTCAAAGTTTTCTTTCTTTTAGTTTTTCCAAGCAAATCTCTTCTTGATTTCTTTTCATTTTCCATCATGCACAACACCAGCGTTTCTTGCATTTCTTTTTCCATGTTTTATACATTCTTGTAAAGACAAAGAAGAATCTTCGTTTTCATTTCTTCACTACGAACCGTAACGCTTCCATCGCTAGCTCTCCCTGAGAATCGACTCGGTATAACCCTATGCTATAACGGAGATAAGAAAGGGTATATTAATCATCTTTCATACATTTGTGGAGTAATCTAAGCACGAGAGGTTGTTTCTAAACCTTACTTCTTTCATTTGAATATACATTGTGTGCTAACAATACTTTCTTCCTCCACATTTACATACACCTTTCTCATCTAATCAAAATGGCGCCGTTGCCGGGGAGAGCAACGGATTTTCTTTAAAGTGAAGAACTAAACGAATCTTCTTCTCTGTTGCAGATTACAGGTTGAAGAAACAGGAAATTTTGCATTGCAGTGACATATAAGTGGACCTGGGCATCTGCTCTCGAAAGCAGAGACCAGGATCCCTCAGTTTTGCCGCAAATTCTGGGTTTTTGCCGCAGATTTGTGGCAATCCTGAGTTGACTACTGACCAAATTTCTACAGGGCTTCTGGTTCTGCAAAATACATCTGCTGCAGTACTTAATTTCTTGTATTCTTCACCATACTCCTGCTAATTATAATAACAGTAAAACATTGGTTGAAACGTTAAAAATTGATTAGACATTTGCATTTCTAGGCACGTGTCTTTTCAATTCATTTACTTTTACTGTTGAAGAGTGCTGGAGGCAAGATACGTTTCGCATTGCATGTAGATTAGGAATCATCTCTTGCTTGATTTTCATGCTTTGAGTGTATCCTAGTTATATATCTTGTACACTTGCACAAAATCAATTCTAAGGGCATAACCCATAAATAAGATAAGGTGGGGATTTCATCACCCTTTCCTTAGCCCAAAAACCACCATCCCAGCACTCACTAACCCAAGCCTAATTTAATAAAAAAGTAGACGTTGGCCCTAGGGACATCTCGGACTCATTTAGGAGATTATCCTAAGGGGAAAAGTGTTGGAAATTAACTCTTGCAAAATCAGTGTCTAGGAAAGGGATTGAGGGCCGAAAGCCCGAAAGTTGGTGGTTACTTAATTAAGGAACGTCTCTGACGGAAAACCTCCCAACAACCTTGCCCTTACCTGGCTGATTAGCTTGTGGTCAAAGTCTACACTAAACCTCCCGTGGACGGTCTAATCAGTTAGGAGTCGTCTAGGTCATAGGTCTACCCTAACTTAGGTTAGAATTTTTTCTTTTTGTTTGTTTCCTTTTGTTTGTATTTCATTGTGTGATATGGCTTATAATAACAATTTTTTCAACTTCAATAATAATCCATATTACACACCGACTTCATTTTCGGATATTACCACCCGGCATATCATAACTTTGACCAACCTAGTGTACCGGGTTGGCTTTATCCGAATCAATATGACCCATACCCCCCATCTAATAACTATAACTTCCATAATGATTTCAACTCTTCACCGAGTCATTAGGGATTCACTTACCCCGAGCATAATTTCCAACCACCTTGTCCTCCCTCTCCACCCAGTCCACAATATTTCAAGACACAGACTCATTTCCACCAGTCCAAAATAGAACACCATCAATTTTGGAAATAAGTATGCGTGAGTCCAAACAAAAGTCACCAAATCCAATGGACTCACAATTTCACTATCACTTCCAAGACAACACTTCATCTTTTCATCAAAACAATGAATTCATCAATTATGGAAAGATGCTTGAAGACATGACTCATGCTCAAAATACTAGAAATCGTGACATAGATATGATGGTTGAATCTTTACGTTCTCACCGTTTGACCAGATCTGGTGTCACTAACCACTCTGTTAAAGCCGATGAGTCATGTAGTTTTGGAAATCAAGATTCTATTTCAGCACTCACATGTGAACTTACCCAAACTCCAAATGATATTGATAGTTTGGCTAGTTTTACTTTTCCTGAAATAGAACTTGAAAATGATTATGATCCTGAACCCCAACTTAGTAATTCAATTCTTTTTCCTGCTTCAATAATGACTCCGGTATCTATACCTGACTTCAATTTTTCCCGGAGTCAACATTGGACCCTGTACCAATTCATAGAGAAATTGAATCACCCATCTTTGAGGATCATGTTGAACTTGACCAACTTTACAATTTGAAAATCCCATGGATAAATTGGCAAGTTCTCCATTTTTTGATATTGAACTCAATGAGATATGTGACCTAGATTCTCATAATCTCTTTACTTCTGAAACTGATTGTATAATTCTGACGGAAAACGTTAATCTTAGTTTTGAAGAATTGTATGGCGATGAGCTTGAATTCCTTAATCTTGGAAGTAAAGAGATATCACCCATATTAGGTCACATTCCACTGTTGGACAATACTTGTGGACTGGAGTTTCAACTTTTTGACTTGGACCAAATTCCTGAACTTATTGCGACTCCTGAACCTTTACTTAACTTGAGTCACCTTCCTGAGTCGGTATTAGTTCCTGTCCATCCTGAGTCCAAGTCAACTGTTCTATCATTTCATACACCATTCTGGGACGAGGTGGTTGACAAATTTGACTCCGAAATTACTTATGGAAAATGGAAATTAGATGGGGTCATGTACTTAATAAAATCTTTTAAGGATTTATCTTTTTAGTGGGTCATATTCATGATATTTTTGGTGGGTTCCTCAAAACCAAAGAAAAGTTGATTGGGCCATGTTTCGTGGACCAATCAGGCCGCCACCGGAACCACCACCTTGAGGTGATTTTTCTTTCCCTCTCCATTTTCTTTCATGCATACATATATCACGATGCATTGAGGACAATTCATGAAATAAGTGTGGGGGAGGGTTTACTAACATAGGATTTTCATTTTTTAGGATTTTCATTTTTTTTTTAGGTTTTTATTTTCTTTTAGATTTTATCTTTCTCTGTAGATTTTCTATTTTTTTTTAGATTTTACTTTTAGAAAAAAAATAAATAAAAAAAAATAAAAAAAATAAAAACTTTTTGAAATAAGAGACAAAGTTTTGATCTATTTTTAAGAAAATTAAGATGTATCTTAGAAATTAAGAAAGCCTTAATTATGACATCTTAAACCTAGTTGAAATAATAGATCTTGTTTGAAATTATAGGCCAAGTAAGTAAAATTGGTGAGATATTTTTATCTTGAATTTTTACCTTAGATAAATATGAACTTTACACTTACACATTTCTTGGGATGGAAACAAAGACCAAAAATGCCATATAAATAAAAAAAAAAAGAAGAAAGAAAAAAATATATCTATAAATAAAACATCACCTATTAAGTTGGATAATTGTGCCTCAAGAAGCATGATTATTCACGCCTAACGGTGGTAAAGGAAATAAATAATCCCCTTTAGTTTTGTGGCTTTTTTCACTCGAGTCCTTAAACCCGAGGGATGTTTTCTCATCGGTGCCCTAGGACCATCCGGTTTGGGAGTCATCGGTTTTAGGCTCGCTACATGGGTGAACTAGAAAGCCTAAGAAAACTAAGGGAAGAAAAAAAAAGAATATAAAAATATATATAAATAAATGGCTTGATGGTTAGAGTTGAAATCCCAGAAATTTTCACTGAGCACGGTGTGCATATTATCTAGGTTTTATGAAAGATAAAATATTCAATCCAATTTTGAATTCTTACCTTAATTGAAGACAAGATCTTGCATAGAGACTAAGTTTAAGGGAGAATGATTATAGGTGGACTTATGACCTTAGATCACTTATATTTTTGCAAAAATAGTTCGAAAACTTGTCTCTCTTTCAAAATGAATTTTCAAAACACTAACATTTGTCTTCTTTCTTTATGGATTTTGTGGGTGTAATCCGCTGAAAACCCTCAGGAGACAACACTCCTCCTCTAGGGTAACCTAGAGGTTTAACGGCTTATTACACACGCTCAGTGCAATCGCGTCACCTGCGAAAGTGGTGTAATAAAATTGGTAGTATAGTTTTCTTTTCTTTTCTTTGTTTTGCTCGGGACGAGCAAAAGAATAAGTGTGGGGGTGTGATTGGTATTCAAATGTGCATATTTTACCACATTATTCCCATGCATATTGCAAATAAATATATGATTTTTACTCATCTTCTCTATATTTTTACAGGTCCACAACTGAAATGAGAGAAAGCCAAATAATCTCTTTAATTAGCAATAATTAAAGAGATTAATTCAAAAGCCCAAAAAGAGCTCAAGATTTAAATCCAGAATCTAAAGAGATCCACACGCCAACTCAACATTCTAGAAGGCCACGTAGATAACAACCTCTCAAACAACCTGTACCAGAAATCTGTTGCCCAACAGATTCTGTTTTGCCGCAAAAGGTTGTGGATCTGCGGCAAAGATAGAGTTGTTGGATCCCAGATTTTGCGCCAACAGACTGGATCTCGAAGCTTCTCTCTGAGCCTATAAATATTGGACCAAGGACTTACGAGTAAAGACTGAACATGAAGAGAGAGGAGATTAGAGATTAGTTGCATGTATTTTCTTAGGATTTTCTTTAGGTTTTAGTTCTCCCTCTTCTTCTTCCCTAGAAATTTTGTAAAGAGAGAGTTTGTAAGAGAGAGAAAGCTTGTGTACATCAAGGAGGTGACATGACTTGTGAAGCAAGGATTCATCCATTCTCTTCTCTCTACTCTTGCATTTTCTAGTTTACTTGCTTTCTTTATTTCTTGCTTTACTTTCTTGCAATTTAATTCATGCTTTGTTTTACTTTTCTTATGGCTTGTAGCTAACTTCTTCTACATGTGCTAGCTAAACCACTACCTTGCCAACTACTATCTCATGGGTGATTGCTATCTTTAATCTTACAAGTTGGATGGTCTTCTCTTATCCGACGAGTTAAACCCCCGTCATCCAAGTGAGAAAGTAATTAGATCAACACGCAAAACGAATCTATGCCGATGAATCAACATGAGGCACGCATTCATTATCACGGAGTTTAGTAAGTTGTAGCAAGGAAGTAAGGTTAGCTAGCCATGGTTTTCTCCGTCATCAAAGTTTTCTTTCTTTTAGTTTTCCAAGCAAATCTCTTCTTGATTTCTTTTCATTTTCCATCATGCACAACACCACCGTTTCTTGCATTTCTTTTTCCATGTTTTATTCATTCTTGTAAAGACAAAGAAGAATCTTCGTTTTCATTTCTTCACTACGAACCGTAACGCTTCCTTCGCTAGCTCTCCCTGAGAATCGACTCGGTATAGCCCTATGCTATAACGGAGATAAGAAAGGGTATATTAATCATCTTTCATACATTTGTGGAGTAATCTAAGCACGAGAGGTTGTTTCTAAATCTTACTTCTCTTTCATTTGAATATACATTGTGTGCTAACAATACTTTCTTCCTCCACATTTACATACACCTTTCTCATCTAATCACACGCCACCTTCATATCAATGTCGTAACAGGTCGCCCTTACGGCCTCATAGAGGTTTAACCCCTCCAAGTCCTCCTCGAAGTGAGCGAGAATATAGTTGGTCAAGTCCGCCCACCATGTCTTTGGGGGATGAACCCAACCAGGAGTCCTAAAGTCAGTGGCAGGATAGTTCCCGTCAACTGCACAGAATTGGGTGCCAAAGGTCTGCGCCGCAGCCGGATTCTCTCCTACCGGAAGCTTCCACGACACGTTCCCAGGATATAGGCCTATTATGTTGTGAGGAGGGCCCGCCCTTGAAAAACCAAGAGGATGAGACTTCAATCTCCCAACGTGGACAGACTCAGCACTTCGGCTCACGCCCCATGTCATCTTCCGAGCCTGAGTTACACACTCAAAAGAAGACAAAGGAAAGTGCCGCTTGTTAGACGGAAGATAAAACTTCTCGTCATCCAACTCGAAGATCCACTGTCCCTCGCCCACCTGCAATTGGCGATCAGGATCGGGCGCGGCATCTCCGAACATGAAATTGGGCTTTTCATAAGTCCGACGGTCGATGTCTTCGAGAGGAGCAATGGTTAGAATATTCCTCATGGTAAGCGGGTCACCACCATGGATAAGCGTGTCCCGGACAACGGAACTCCGCTCACTAAAGAGAGAAGCCTGGCCATAGAATTGAAGGCTGATGTTGCCATCCGCTCGGCTGGTCATCCCAAACAAACTATTCAAGGGACCAGGGGTGTAAGGCGCTACAAGAAAGAAAAAGGAGGAGAACTATGATTAGTTCAACAGTCAAGCAGACATGGAGATATAAGATTCACCAAGGCATAGCCTCGCCCCGTGAGCAAGGCCAGTAAGGCAACAGCCTCGACAAAGCTTGATCTCGTAGACAAATCTGCATTTTGCAGAAAACGTCTAAGTACCAACTTCGCTTAAGCAGGAAGTGGTATAGCCCTAAGGGCTGACGTCACCAAGAGGGCACTATGGTCAAGAGTCATCCTTCGCGGCCATGACTGAAGGGACAGACCCGAGTCCTGTTCCTCAAACAGGATGAAGACAGCCCAAGTAATGGCTTCGTACGGAAGCCTAAAGAAGAACTGTTCAGTTCTTAACTCCCTGTACAAAGAAGATAGGGAAATTCAGGGAAACGAGTTCCCTAACGAGGACAGATCATATTCGATCGTCCTGATAAGCCAAATACCGGCTTTAAAAGAAGGAGACCGCAGTCTCTAATTAGGAGAGGAAGTCTCTTACCGGCGATTGGTCGCTCGATGACCGAAGGAGGAGGCGGACCCTCCGTTCCAGAAGTCGCCACTTCTTTCCCCGCTAGTCTTTGGGCGCCATTAAAGAGCTGCAAGAGTTCTCAAAGTTCTCTGAACGAAGAAGGAAGAGGGAAAGTCAAGAAATTTCTCTGAAAAAGGAGATCTTTTCCTACTCAGCCCGATCGGGCTTTTATAGGCCCAATAAGCGCCTGAAACGAGGCCTTGAAAAGGGCATATGCCGCCATTTCGAATTAATTCGAAGCGCCACCCGAAGCGCCTTCCAAGAAGCGCTGCTTCGATCCCACTAAGGGTTAACTTTGCCTGGCTTAAAAGGCGGACTTCGCGCAATCCTTCAGGGACTTCGCCGAAAGGCTTAACTTCGCCCCCTAAAAAGGCGCTGTTCGCGGGACATGCCAGCTTCGCAAAGTTTATTTGAAGAAGGGTCTATGTCCTTAACTCTGCACAAAGATCAGCCCAGCTAAGGCCAAATTCTCAATGAAGGCAGGCAAAAATTAGATGAGCAGAAGATAAACTTTCATTGATTTAAGAGCAAAGGTACATTGATATTACATCAAGGTTTTATTTCATACAACAGAATCAGTTGCTCAGCAAGGTGATTTGCACAAAAGGCATACAAGTGGTTTTATCTGCTTTCAGACCAGACCAACTGGACACGAAAGGCCTTCCTCCTGCACAAGGCTGTAACCAGTTCTGCCACCGGGACACGGCAATAATTCTCCACAAAAATGGCAGATTTTGCCACTAGAAAGCGAGGTCATCTTTGTTGAAGCCTGGCAATAAAACTTATCGCCACCAACACGTCAGACCACCTATAATGGGAATTGGCACTGGTGTCAGTGATCTTACAGGAGTGACATCCGCCTTCCCGAAGTGGATCATCTCAGATAAGCGGCTACCAGCCTCACCTCAGAACGAATCATCTCGTATAAGAGGCTGCCAATAGCCTCTGGGACACACATCGGCTGCCCCAAGTTGTTCCTCCTGCTTAAAAGTAAAGCTTCAACCGGGAAGCATAAGGCAACTTTTCGGTCTCTTTCATCAAGATACAAGATCGGCGAACATAGCTCACTGTAATGCAAAATTGGAGCAAGTTAGCAGTTAAAAACAGAAGACACTGCAAGAAAACTGAGCCGTATTTTTTTGGGTCAAAGCGATCCAGTTTCAGTCAAAACAGAGGATAAGCCTCGCTTGCACATCACTGATGAGGTGGCTCAACAAACGCCAAGTCCTAGTCTCGCCTATATGGCTTAGCCAGATTGATCCTATGGGACACAGTCTTAGCCCCACCTATATGGCAAGACTGGCTCAACCTTGAAGATACCAGGTCCCAAGTTCTGCCTGTGCAGCGGACTTAACATGCAGTGATCTTTCTCTGATCAAATCAAGATGATAGCTTCGCTGGGAAGCTATGCTGAAATCCTTCTCCGCAGATCAGTTGAATGGAGAACAAGGGAAGCTAATCCCTGAAGCAGCCGCTAAAGCTGAATTAAGGGAGATGAATTCCCTAAAATCGGTGAAGTCGTTGAATGATCAAGACTTACCGGTCCTTGGCCGGGTGATAACCAGAGTGGGCATTCCCACTAATTCAGAGATCTGAGTATCTCTCTAAACTAAGAGAAGAGAAGAGAGGCAAAGCACTTCTCTTCAGAGGACTTCAAGTGTTCTATTTATAGGCCCCATGGCCTGAGCGCTGCCGCCTCAAGCGTGGAAACACGAGCGCATTTAAGGCATTTACTGCGCCTTGAGAACAGGGACGGTTTCCCTTGGAACCGTGCGAAGGGAGAAAATGTCTCCCTCATAAAAGGCACTTATGGCGCCTTGAAGAAAGGGAATATCTTCCCTTGGAAACATGCAAATCGGAGAATATCTTCCCCGGTCAGCGCAAGAGAAGGAAAAAATCTTCCTTGAAAATCGACCCACGTCAGTTGGTCTCGGAAAGCGACATGCACTCCCAAGCGAACATATCTTCGGAAGCCCAGATGCGAGGCTACCCGCACGCGAAGTTATTCAGAGACGCGGACCTGTGCAATTCTTCGGCAAACTTATCCCAAAGCAGGATTGAAGGCGAAGTCGAACTCAACCATCATGGCGATGTTCATACTCCATATACCACCGATCAAAGCAGTTCAAAGTATTTCGAAGTCTGAGCCATTGCAGACTTTCGAAAACTTTGAAGGGGGTCTTGTTGACACTTAAAAAAGACAAGATTCTTTTTGGTCCGAACAATGTCTAAACTTGTTGACAGTTACAAAAGACAAGTGACAGACGAGCTGAAGACCAGTTTTCACCCATCTCCGAGGGACAGGGAAGTAACTTGGACTCCACTGATCCAGCAAGCAGACAGTGAACCCGGATTATTTCTGAACAGACCTCAGCAGGTCTAAGATGCTAGCACTTAGCATTACATGAGCCCAAAAGGGATAACCTCGCTTGAGAGGTTAAGATAACCCAACTCCGCCGAAAAGCCTCTTTTCGGACTTCGCCGAGAAACTGCCTCTAGCTCCGCTGTGAGCTCAATGCGGGCAGCTCCGCCATTGGTCTGCTATGGTCAACCTTTGACCAATCAAATCTCCAGATCAGATCAAATCCAATTAAGATCAAATCAGAGATCAAATTTGGCAGTTGATTGCCACAATCTCTTAACTCTTCTAAAACGAGTAAGAAGATCAGGGGAAATCCTCCAACGATATGGAAAGGATCAAAACAGATCGAGAAGGTCCACCGACCTGCCAATTCTAGCTTCACAGAAGCTGATCCTAGCCTCGCAGCAAGGCTACTTTCCAAATTCAAGCAGATTCGGTTCAATCTGTTTCTATATCTTCAAAGGGGATGATTATACCCTTGCTCTCCCTATAAATAGCCCACCAGGGGTACAAGGGGGAGGATCGATCCATCAATCTCCTTCTGACTACGAGGATCGACTTCTTCAACAGAGGCTTCTTCACAACGCACCACGCATTCTTGAATTCAGAGACTATTTAGAGAAATACTTCTCTCTCTTCAGGGTGTTGATACCCTAATAACCCCTTTTTCTTAAGGAATCTCCGGAACCAGGCGAGAAGGAATTCCTCATACAAGGCGGTTTTGAGAAGTAACAAGAGGGTTCTACCAACCCTCTATTCTCTGATTCCCGGAACCAGGCGAGAAGGGAATCTCATCGCTCGCATCGTCAAAGGGACAAAGTGGTCGCGCGCTGACCAGACTCCTATCGGCACACTTCTCCAGAATCTCTGAGGAGACCTACTTGTAATCTTTTTAAGAATACTTGTAATTTAGCTCCTCAAACTCTTTATTGTAAGTTTTCCCCTTTGCAAATATAATGGAAAACATATGCATAATAATATATAATACTACTCTCAGCTCTTGTAAATCATGTTTTATACCTGTTTGGCCCTTATTAGGCTACGATATGGCCTAGTTCAGGCTACTCGGAGCAGAAAGTTTGATATTTAGTTAAACTACCTAATTAAGACTATACACAAGGTTAATTTGAAGTCATTGTTCATAAAAACTATATAATACTACTTTCGGCTCTTGAAAATCGTATTTTCTCCTCATTTAGGTACTTTTCAACTCCTATAGGGCCCAGTGCAGGCCAATTGGGGCTGAAAGTTTAATTCTTGATCAAACTTCCGGTTGGGTTGAATGATTAATTAGTAGTAATTGTTCATTAAAACTATATTATTACCTTCAGCAATTGAAAACTACATTTATCCCTGATTGGGCGTTGTTCAGCTCTTTGGCCTAGTTCTGGCCAATCGGGACTAAAAAGTTGACTTTTGGTCAAACTTTCACATTAAGATTATAAAAGATTATTTAACAGTAGTTGTATATAAAAATTATGTAATACTACTCTGGCCCTTAGAAACCACATTTACCCTTATTTGCTTCTTCAGATCTTATAAAGCCTAATTCTGTCCAATCGGGACTAGAAGCTGACTATTAGTTAAACTTTCAAATTAAAACTAGAAATAACGTTAATTTGCAGTATAAGTAAATGAACTATGTAATTCTACTTTGGCTCTTGAAAACCACGTTTTCTCCTAGTGTGGGTCCTATTCATCTTTTATAAGGCCTAGTTTCAGGCCTCGGGGTTGAGAGATTGACTTTTAGTCAAATTTTCAAACTAAGACTAGAAACAAATTTAATTAGTCATAATTGTACATAGAAATAATGTAATACTGCTCCCGGCTCATGAAAACAATATTTTCTCCCCTTTGGGGCCCTATTCGGTTGTTATAAGGCCTAATTCAGGAAAATTGGGGCTGAGAGTTTGATTTTAGTCAAACTTCCCAATTAAAATTAGAAATGAGGCTAATTAGTAGACATTGTGCATAGAAACTATATAATATTATTCCTGACTCTTGAAAACCACATTTTCTGCTCGTTTGAACAATATTCGGCTCTTATATGGTGTGGTTTAGGTCCATGGGGCCTAAAAATTTGACTTTTGGTCAAACTCTCAATTAAGACTAGAAACAAATATAATTAGTAGTAAATGTAGATAAAACTATGTAATACTACTCTCGGCTCTTGAAAAGCCATATATTCTCCCTATTTGAGCACAATTCGTCTCTTATAAGGCCTATTCAAGCCATTCAGGATTGAAAATTTGACTTTTAATCAAACTTTTCAATTAAGAATAGAAGCAAGGTAAATAAATCGTAATTGTACTTTGAAATTATGTTATACCATTCACGGCTCTTGAAAATCCATGTTTATTCATGTTTGGACCCTATTTGGCTCTTATAAGGTCTAATTCAGGTCAATTGGCGCTAAAATTTTGACTTTTGACCAAACTTCTTAATTAAGATTAGAAATAAGGTTAATTAGTAGTAACTGTACATAAAAATTTGTAATACCACTCTCGGCTCTTGAAAATCATGTTTTTTCTCCATTTGGCCCTATTCGGCTTTTATAAAGCCTAGTTCAGGTCAATCGAGACTGCAAGTTTGACTTTTTCCTATTAAGACTAAAAACATGTTTAATTAGTGGTAATTATACATTGAAACTATATAATACTACTCCTGCCTCTTGAAAACTTCATTTTCTTCCCTTTTGGTGGACCCTACTTGGCTCTTATAAGTCCCAGTTCAGGCTGGTTAGGGTTGGACGTTTTACTTTTTGTTAAATTTTCATATTGTCTCCATGTTTAGGCTCTATATTCAGCTTTTGTAGGCCTAATTCAGGTAAATAGGCACTAAAAGTTTGATTTTTTTTAATCAAACTTTCAAATTAAGACTAGAAATATGACTAATTAGTAGTGATTGTATATAAAAACTATGTAATACTACTCTCGACTCTTGAAAATCACATTTCTACTTGTTGGTATTCGGCTCCTATAAGGCCTAGTTTAGGCCAAATCAGGGTTGAAAGTTTGGCATTTGGTCAAACTTCTTAATTAAGATGAGAAATAAGGTTAACTGCAGTAACTGTATAAAGAAATTATGTAATACTACTTCCGGCTCTTGAAAATCACGTTTTCTCTCCATTTCGATACAATTCAGCACTTTTAAAGCCTAATGCAGGCCAATCGTGGCCAGAAGTTTGACTTTTGATCAAACTTTCAAATTAATATAGGAAAAAAGTTAATTAGTAGTAATTATATATATAAACTATGTAATAATACTTTTGGCTCTTAAAAATCATGTTTCTACCCCTTTGGACCCTATTCGACTCCAATAAGGCCTAGTTCAGGCCAATTGCGACTGAAGTTTGACTTTTGATCAAACTTCCCAATTATAACTAGAAACAAGTTTAATTAATAGTAATTATACATAGAAACTATGTAATACCATTCACAGCTCTTGGTAAACTTGTTTTCTCCTCGTTTGGGCAATATTTATCTTTTATAATGCCTAGTTCAGGCCAATCAGGGCTGAAAGTTTGACTTTTGGCCAAACTTCCCAATTAAGACCCGAAAGAACGTTAATCAGTAGTAATTACATGTAGAACTATGTAATACCATTACGGCTCTTGAACCCATGTTTTCTCTCTGTTTGGGCCCTATTCTCCTCTTTAAGGCCTAATTCAGGTCAATCGAGACCGAAAGTTTGATTTTGGTCAAACTTCCAAATTAGGAATAGAAATATGGTTAATTAGTAGTATATGTATATAGAAACTATGTAGCACCACTCACTGCTCTTGAAAACTATGTATTCTCCCTATTTGGGCTCTGTTCAGCTCCTATAAGGCCTAGTTCAGGCCAATCGTGGTTAAAGTTTGACTTTTAGTCAAACACTCAATTTAGACAATTTAAAGTTAATTAGTAGAAATTATACGTAGAAACTATGTAATATCACTCTTAAAAACCTTGTTTTCTCTCCATCTGGGCCTATCGATTTTTGTAAGGCCTAATTCAGGCCAATCACGTTGAAATTTTAACTTTTGGTCAAACTTCCATAGTAAGACAGGCAATAGTAGAGTTAATTAGTAGTAATTATATATAGAAACTATATAATACTACTCTCGGCTCTTAAAAATCATATTTTCTAACCCTTTGGCCCTTACACGGCTCCTATATGGCCTAATTCAGGCAAGTCACGGCTGAATGTTTGACATTTGGTCAACATTCCAATTAAAACTACAAACAGGTTAGAATAGTAGTAAGTGTACATAGAAACTGTACTACTTTTGGTTCATTTAAGCCCCATTTAGGCACCATTCGGTTCTTTTAAGCCTTAATTCTGGTCAATCGTGGCTGAAAGTTTGACTTTATATGAACTTTCATATTTAGACTAGAAAAAAGATTAATTAATAGTACTTAACTATAGAAACTACATTAGACTACTCTTGGCTCTTAAAAATCACGTTTTCTACCTATTTGAGCTCTACTTACCACCCTATAATATAAGGCCTAGTTTAGGCCAATTAAGGCTAAAAGTATGACTTTTAGTTAAACTTTTCAATTAAGACTGGAAACAAGATTAATTAATACTTATTATACATATAAACTATGTAATACTACTCCCGGCTCATGAAAATCACGTTTTCTCCCTATTAGTTCCTATTCGACTTTAACAAGGCCTAGATTAGGCTAATCAGGGGTGAAAGTTTGATTTTTGATCAAACTTTTCAATTTGGAGTAGAAATAAGTTAAATTAGTAGTAATTGTACATTAAAACTATGTAATACTACTTCCAGCTCTTGAAACGATGTTTTCTCCCCATTTGGGCACTGTTCGGCTCTTTTAAGGCCCAGTTCTGGCTAATCGGGCTGAAAGGTAGATTTTTGGTCAAACTTTCACATTAAGACTCTAAAAGATTAATTAGTATTAATTGTAAATAAAACTATGTAATACTACTCTCGGCTCTTGAAAATCACCTTTCCCCCCTGTTTGGTCCCAATTCGACTCTTATAAAGAAAGCCTAATTCAGGCCAATAAGGGCTAAAAGCTAGATAATTGAACAAACTTCACAAATAAAACTAGGTAATTTGTCATATTTGTACATAAAAACTATGTAATACTACTCTCGACTCTTGAAAACCACATTTTCTCCTCTTTTGAGCCCTATTTGGCTCTTATAAGGCCTAGTTCAAACCAATTAGGATTGATTGACTAGAAATATGTTTAACTAGTAGTAATTGTGCATAGAAACAATGTAATACTGCTCCCGACTCATGAAAACTATAGTTTACCTTCATTTGGGCCTTATTCGGCTTTTAAATGACCTAGTTCAGGCCAATCGGGGTAGAAAGTTTGATTTTAATTAAACATCCTAATTAAGACTAGAAAAAGGTTAATTAGTATCAATTGTATATAGAAATAATGTTATATTAATCTGGGGTCTTGACAACGATGTTTTCTCCTGGTTGGTACATGTCCTAGTTCAGGTCAATCGGGGCTAAAAGTTTGACTTTTGGTCAAACTCTCAATTAAGATTAGAAAAAAAACTTAATTAGTAGTAATTGTATATAAAAAACTATGTAGTACTACTCCCGGCTCTTGAAACCACATTTTCTCCACGATTCGTACCCAATTCGGCTCTTTTAAGGCCTAGTTCCATTCGGGATTGAAAGTATGACTTTTTATCAAACTTTCAAATTAAGACAGAAAACATGGTTAATTAATAGTAATTATACTTAGAAACTATGTAATACCACTCACGGCTTTTGAAAATCATGTTTTCTCCCTGTTTGGGCCCTATTCGACAATAAGGCATAGTTCAAGTCAATTGGAGCTGAAAGTTTGGTTTTTAGTCAAAATTTCAAATTAAGACTAGAAATAATTTTAATTAGCAGTAATTGTATATAGAAACTATGTAATTCTACTATGGGCTATTGAAAATAATGTTTTCTCCTCGTTTGGGCTTTATTTGGCTCTTATAAATCCTAATTCAAGCCAATCGAGGCTGAAAGTTTGACTTCTGGTCAAACTACTCAATTAAGACTAGAAAAAAGGTTAATTAATAGTAATGGAACATAAAAACTATGTCATACCACTCACCGCTCTTGAAAATCTTGCTATCTCCCCGTAGGGCCCTATTCATAAGGCCTAGTTTTAGGCCAATAGGCGCTGGAAGTTTGACTTTTGGTCAAACATCTAAATAAAGAATAGAAATAAAGTAACTAGTCATAATTATACATAGTAAATATTTAATGCTACTTCCCAATCTTGAAAATCATGTTTTTTTACACATTTGGGCCATATTCGGCTTCTATAAAGCCTAGTTCAGGCCAACTGAAAGTTTGACATTTGGTCAAACTTCCCAATTAAAACTATACACAAGGCTAATTTTTTTAGTCATTGTTCATAAAAACTATGTAATACTATTTTCGGCTCATATAAAACACGTTTTCTCCTTGTTTAGGCACTATTCAGCTCCTTTAAGGTCTAGGGCAAGCTAATCGGCGCTGAAAGTTTGATTTTTTGCCAAACTTTCCAATTACAACTAAGGTTAATTAATAATAATTATATATAGAAACTATGTCATACCACTCATGGCTCTTGAAACCATGTTTTCTCCCTGTTTTGGACTAATTCGGCTCTTATAATGCATATTTTAGGCTAATTGAGGCTGAAAGTTTGACTTTTGGTCATACTTCTCAATTAAGACTTGAAAAATTTAATTAGTGGTAATTATACTTAGAAATTATTTAATACTACTATGGGCTCTTGAAAACTTAGTTTTCACCCTGTTTGTGCCCTATTTGACTCTTATTAAGGCTAGTTTTAGGCCAATTGGGGCTGATTTTTAGTCAAACTTCCCAATTAATACTAGAAACAAGTTAAATTAGTCGTAATTGTGTGTATAAACTATGTAATACTACTTTCAGCTTTTGAAAACCATATTTTTTTCTCTGTTTGGGTACAATCTGGCTCTTATAAGGCCTAGTTCAGGCCAATCGGGGCTGAAAGTTTGACTTTTGGTCAAACTTCATAATTAAGACTAGAAATAATGTTAATTAGAATTAATTTATATAGAAACAATGTAATAGTACTCATGGCTCTTGAAATCATGTTTTCTGCATGTGATCCTATTCGGCATAATTCAGGCCAATCGTGGCTGAATGATTGACATTTGGTTAAACTTTTCAACTAAAACTAGTAACAAGGTAAATAGAAGTAATTATACAAAGAATTATGCAACACCACTCACGGCTTCTGAAAACCATATTTTTCCCATTTGGGCCCTATTCAGCTCAATAAGGCCTAGTTCATGCCAATCCGGGCTCAAACTTTGACATTTGATAAAGCTTCCAAATTAAGGCTAAAAAAGTTTAATTAGTTTTAATTAAATGAAACTTGTAATATGACTTCCGGGCCTTAAAAACCACGTTATCTCCCATTTGGGTCCTATTCGGCTTTATAAGGCCAAGTTTAGATCCATCAGGATTGAAAGTTTGACTTTGGCCCAACTTCCCAATTAAAAGTAAAAATTAAGTTAATGAGTAGGAATTGTACATCAAAACTATGTAAAACCACTCTCAGCTCTTGAAAATCATGTTTTCTCCCTGTTTAGGCCCTATTCCGCTCTTATAAGGCCTAGTTCAGGCCAATCGGGATTGAAAGTTTGACTTTTGTCCAAATTTCCCAATTAAAAGTAGAAATTAGGTTAATTAATTGTATATAGAAACTATGTAATACTACTCTCGGCTCTTGAAAATTATGTTTTCTCCCCGTTTAGGCTCTATTGGGCTCATATATGGCCTAGTTCAGGTCAATTAGGGCTGAAATTTTGACTTTCTATCAAATCATCCAAATCTAGATTATAAGACAAGTTTAATTTATAGTAATTGTATATAAAACTATATAATACTACTCACTGCTCTTGAAAATCAAGTTTTCTCCTCTTTTGGGCCCTATTGGTTCTTATAAGGCCAAGTTAGGCTATTCGGGATCGAAAAGTTTTACATTTTGTCAAATTTTCTAATTAAAATTAGAAACAATGTTAATTAAAAGTAATTTTATATAGAAACTATGTAATACCACGTCCAACTCTTAAAAATCATGTTTTCTCTCTGTTTGGGCGCAACTCTGCCCTCATAAGGCCCAGTTCTAGCTAATCGGTGTTGAAAGTTTTACTTTTGATCAAACTTATTAATAAAGATTAGAAACAAGGTTAATTATAGAAATTATACATAAAACTTTATAATACTACCCCCGACTCTTGAAAACCATATTTTCTCTCTATTTGAGCATAATTCAGCTGTTATAAAGCCCAATTCAGGTCAATCTGGGCTGAAAGTTTGACTTTTGGTCAAACTTTTACTAATTAAGACTAGAAATAAGGTTAATTAATAGTCATTGTATATAAAAATTTGTAATACCACTCACGGCTCTTTAAAATCATTTTTTTCCCTGTTTGGGCCCTATTTGGCTCTTATAAGTCCAAGTTCTGGCCAATCGAGATTGAAAGTTTGACTTTTGGTCATACTTCCAAATTAAGATAAGAAACAAATTAAATTATGTAATACTACTCCCGATACTTGAAAAGCACGTTTTCTCCCCGTTTGGGTCAAATTCGCCTCTTATAAGGCCTATTTTAACCAATCGGGATTGAAAGTTTAACTTTTAGTCAAACATCCTATTTTAGACCAGAAATAAGGTTAATTAGTAATTGTACATGCAAACTATGTAATACCATTAATGGCTCTTGAAGACCATGTTTTCTCCCCGTCTGGGCCTTATTCGGCTCATATAAGGCATAGTTCAAGCCAATCGGGGCTAAAACTTTGACTTTTACTCAAACTATTCAATTAAGTCAAGAAACAAGTTTAACTAGGAGTAATTATACATAGAAACTATGTAATACTCTCAGGGCTCTTGAAAGCTTCATTTTCTCCCTGTTTTGCCCCTATTCCGCTCTTATAAAGCCCAGTTCAGGCCAATGAGAGCTGAAAGTTTGACTTTTCTTCAAACTTTCAATGAAGAGTAGAAATAAAGATTAATTAGTAACAAATGTACATGAAAACTATGTAATACAACCATGGCTCATGAAATTCATGTTTTCTACCCATTTTAGCCCTATTAGGCTATGTAAGGCCTAATTCAGGAAAATCAGGGCTGAAAGTTTGATATCTAGTCAAACTTTCTAATTAAGACTAAAAAAAGGATAATTAGTAGTAATTATACATAAAAACTAAGTAATACTACTTTCAGCTCTGAAAAATCACGTTTTCTCCCCGTTGATTGGGAAAAGGATAGTGTGAAGTTGCACAAATATTCAATAAGAGAGAGAAGGTTTAGAGTCAACCTTAGGTGCTTGATCACTCCACAATATATTTAAAATGATCAATGTATCCTTTCCAAATCACCGTAGTAGCACAAGCTATACGGGTCAAATCCACAAGGAGAGCTCACGATGGAAGCTTTACGGTTTAATGTGAAGATAGAAAACGAAGATTCTTCTTTGTTTTAAAAGAATGCAAAAGATATGGAAAAAGAAATGGAAGAATTGGTGGTTGGTTTGTACATGAAATGAAAACTATGGAAATAAAATGAAAAGAATAGAAGACAAGATTTGCTTTGCGAATTTAAACTAAGAGAATGAAAACTTGTAGAAGACTTTTAGATGAGAAAGTACATGACTAGCTAACAATACTAACTTGCTAACTTACTAATCTCCGTTAGGGTGATGCTTGCCTCAGTTGATTCATCGGCATATGTTTGTCTTGTGTGTTGGTCTAGTTACTTTCCCGGGTGATCTTCTTGGACTTGTCTTGTAGCCTCATTAATGTCATAGGCCTTCAAGTTAGACTTTCAATGGTGGAATCAAAGAGTTGCCACTCAATGGATGCTAAGGAAGAAGATACAACATTCATTAATTGAAGTAAAGAAGTTGTACAACAAATAGCATATGTTTGGTGATCCATCTCCATGTTCCATCAAGGCACTTGTTCTAAGACAAGGCTCTAAATGAGGCACACATGAATCATATGGAGAATTACAACAAGAGATTGCCAAGCATGAAAGTAACCATAGGGGATGAAAAAGACTCAACAATTGCAAGATGAAGTGTTTGCATTCACCCAAGAGTTAGAAGTTAAGCAATATTAGTTGTTAGCTAGTCATGTAGAAGAATTTAGCTACTAGCCATTACAAGAAAAGAAAAGCAATTCATGAATAAGAGTGCAATTGAAGTAAAACTTGAATGAAAGAATGCAAGTAAAGTACTAGAAAATGCTCAAGTAGAGAAAGGAGATTGGATTAAACATTGCTTCACAAGTTGTCACACCTTGATTTACACAAGCTTTCTCTCTCTCACAATCTCTCTTTTTGCAGAATTTCTAGGGATGAAGAAGACTAAGAGAAGTAAAAACCTAGAGAAAAATCAAAATACAATCTCTTCTCTATTCTCTCCTCTCTCCTCTCTCCATCTCTCATCCATCCCTTTTTTGCGAAGGCCCTGGTGGTGTATTTATAGCCTCAGAGAGAAGTCTCTAGAACCCAGTTTGTTGGAGAGAATCGCGGGCTCAACGGCCTTGAAACTGCCGCAGAATCGCGGCAGTTGCCGCGGATCTGCGGCAGAATCTTGGCCGTTGAGGCCGAGATTTTTGTTGCGCGTATCTCGTAGGTTGTTAGCCACGTGGACCTTCTGGAAGTTTGAGTTGGCGCGTGGATCTCTCCAGATCTTGGGCTCAACCTTTGGGCTCTCTTTTGGGCTTTGATTTATTCTCCTTTAATTCTTGATAATTAAAGGGATTTTGGGCCTTTTCTCTATTAGAATATGGACCTGCAAAAATAGAGAGAAAAGGATTAAAAATCACATTTTTATTTACAATATGCATGGTATGGATGTGGTAAAATATGCAAAAATGAATAACAATCACACCCCCATACCTAGCTTTTGCTCGTCTCGAGCAAAAAAGAAAGAAAAAGAAAATCTTAACTAGATTATTACACACTTTCGTAGGTGACACGATTGCACTGAGCACGTGCAACAAGCCGTTAAACCTCTAGATTACCCTAAAGAAGGAGTGTTGTCTCCTGAGGGTTTTCAGCGGATTGCACCCACAAAATCCATAAAGAAAAATAAAAGGGTTAGTGAAAATTTTGATCCATGTTTTAAAGATTCTCACTTAAGTTATAGGTTTCAGGTTACCCTAAACTGGTCATTCCTTTTATAAGCGTCTATTTGGAATTTTGTTTTCATCTTAGGTTAAGTTTTTAGGGAAAAGATCAAAAACCGGATTTTGCATCAATCCTAGGATATATACATCTATAAATATGAAGGATCTTTCTTAGACTAAGTTCATTTATTTACTAATATATATAACATTTTTTTTTCATTTCTTTCTTTTTTATTTATTTATTTACATTTTCTTAGCATCCTTAGGCTTTCTAGTTTACCCTTGTAACGAGTCTCTTACCGATGACTCCCAAACCAGACGGTCTTAGGGCACCAGATGAGAAAATATCCCTCGGGTTCGATGACTCGAGTAAAAAAGGCCACGAAGGAATTTAAGGATTTAACCCCCTTTAGGCGTGATTAGCAATGCTTCTTGAGGCACGACTAACCAGCTTAATTAGTGGCTAAGTAATTATTATTTATTTATATACATATTTATATTATTTATTTTTTATTCTATTATTTTTTATTTTTATTTTTATTATATATATATATGTAAATAAAGTCACAAAGTCTTTGATTAATCCTTCAATATGTTTAATGTATATATCCTAAAGAAAGAATTAAAATCTAGTAATTTTTCTAATCCTTTATTACTTAACCTAAAAATCTAACAAAACTCCTCTTTTCGACTTATAATTAGAAATCTTAGTTTAGAGCTTCCTTAATCCCTAAAGTTAAGTTTGATTCTTTAAACATGGATCAAGAATTTCCTTTTTTTATTTATTTATTTTTTTCTAAAAAAATAAAATCTAACAAGAAAATAGAAAATCTATAAAGAAAGGTAAAATCTAAAAGAAAATAAAAACCTAAAAAGAAATTGAAAATCCTAAAAATAAAAAATAAAAAGCCTAAAAAGAAAATGAAAAATCCTAGGTTAGCATCTACCCCCCATACCTATCTCATGCATTATCCCCAATGTATGCAAGATGAAATGATGCATGAAATAGGTAAAGGTAAAGCTACTCCCTCCGTCGCTTTAGACCAGCAGTGGTGCTAGGTCCAGCCGACTGTGATCGTCTCAGCGCACCCTCGATACTATCCAACCTAGAGGATTGCTCCTCTACCTTCTTCCTAAGACGAACCTGCCCCCGAAAGATCTTCTTCATGCCCCGCCAGATGGTGGACATGAAGGCACGTGAATCAGATGGGGGTCCTGCCTCCAAAATTGCGGCTCATCTTCTTCCTCTAAGGTTTCCTCCGAAGAGGACTCCACCGGTATATCTTCGGGTTGGACACTAGGTGTCCAAAACGCGTGCAAACAACTGTTATATGAACTGGTGGATCTCTCTGCAGTAATAAACACTCGGTCAAAAGAATCAAAGACATCGTCCGGTAGGAAGGTCCTACACAGACGAGTAATAAGGATGGGATGGGAATATTTGGCACCCCGAGTGCGGGAGGAATTGGCAAGGATTACGTGGAAGATGGCTTTATTTAAACAGACTGTGTTGTCAAGTCATCAAATCATGAGTTATTTGCAACACTGGTCTGTTAAAGGATGTAACATGTTCAAGCCCTAAAATGTTGCGTTGGATCCAGCGTCCAACGCAGTACACATTTCGAAAGGTGGTGTTGGCTTTGAGCCCACGATCTGCTCTGTGCAGCGAGCCCCATAATTGTAATGTAGTCTATCAGTGGCAAGGGGTCGCTATGATGGGGGTGACTTGGGACATTAGTAATTTCCTCAAGGAGAGGAATTGTGATAAAGATGTCCCCTAACGGCATATGGACTACGAATTGGTACGTTTCATAATTAACAGATGCATGATCAAGTGCATTATAAAATGTAGTGACTAGGTCAGGACAGTAATATGCATCATTCTCACTGTTATCATATACCAGAGAATACCAATTCCAAGCATGTAATCGATCAACAAATATGTGTCCATACCCCCATGATCATTCAGAATTTTTGAAAAATCTTTTTCCACAACCAGTTTTGGGGCCATGTGTAATAGTGTAAATTAAAGCAATGGATCTAGAGAGGAAAGATCAAACCGCCCCCGGAGTTCGTGGGGGGAAATCCAAAGTCGGGTGTGCAGAGGGCACAGGAAGAAGAATTCGGTTGATCGTGCACTAGATCGGCCACCAATGGAAAATTTCGATCGGCCAGAAATTTTTCGGCGCTCCAGTTGCTGCAGGATAGCCGCAAATCTGCGGCAAAAGTAGCAGAATCACGGCAGGAATGAGAACTCTGGGGAAGAGAAAAATTTGTAAGGGTTGGCGCTTGCAGCAAGGTTTCAGATCTGGGAGTGAGTTGCGTTTGAGGGAGGAGGGATAGATGAAGAGAATATTTATAGGAGAGGGAAGTAGAATGAGTTTTCCAACTTTAGCCCTAGGTTAAAAGTGAATTTACAAGCCTAGGGATATGAAATCTTGAAAAATGAGTTTGACCCTAGGGAAGAGATGTAAAGACCTAGGAATTTTGAATTTGAAAAGTTGTGAAACTCCTTTAAGCACATAAGTCCCTCATTTTATTATTATTATTTTTTTATTTAATTTACAAAAGTGTACAAAAGAATTATTTACAAGAAATATTTACAAGTGTGACCCTCACCTAGGCTTTTCTTAGGTCGTTTTCCTCTCGCCCGTTTCCCATCGTTCCAGTTTGTTTGTTTGCGTGGGCTCAGTTGGGAAACTATTGAATTATTTTCTTAGCCCTAGGTGTTTCCAGATTCAATTGTTTGTTGTCATTCATGCTCATTCCACCACATTGTTCACTAAAAAATTCCTTGTCACCACTTTCACTCTGAATCTCATTACTTCCAATGTTAAGGAATTCCAGTTCCTCTCCATACAATTCTTCAAAGCTCAGGTCAACATTTTCCTTAGGAAGTGTACAATCAGTTAACCTACCCCGAGTTGGCTCATCCAGACACATGAGCTCATCAGTGAAAAGGTCTTCAAAGGATATGTCAATTGGAGGTTCTTGAACTATATCCTCGTGGGATACAGTCACAGTTGGCTCAGTGAAAGTGAAAATATCCAAATCAACTTTCCCCTTTTGAAAGGGTACTAGGATAACAGGATTTTTCACTTCAAGAGAATCACAAACTTGTGACTCATCTTTCCCTATTTCCTCACAGTTGTCTCTAATAAAGCTAACCTCAAATGTTTGATCTTTTGTTTTATGAGGCTATGTGTGGAAGACATTCATTTCACGAGTCATGTCACCAAAGGTTAACTTCATTGATCCATTCCGGCAATTGATGATGGCATTTGCTGTAGCCAGGAATGGTCGTCCCAAAATGACAGGAGTTTGAGCCCTTTGATTGGAATTAGACACAGGTTGTGTCTCAAGGACTACAAAATCTACAGGGTATATGAACTCCCCAACTTTGACAAGGACATCGTGAATTTCCCTCTTGGGTCTCTTGACAGAACGATCAGCCAATTGTATGGTCATTTGGGTCGGGAGAAGATCGCCTAACCCTAATTGTTGGTACACAGACAAAGGTAGAAGATTGATGCTGGCCCCTAAATCAAGTAGTGCCCTATTGATGGTAGTCTGTCCTATGATGCATGAAATGGTGGGGCTCCCTGGGTCTTTGTATTTAACAGGAGTTGGACCAGTGAGCAACTCGCTAATGGTTGATGCTAGGAAGACTTTCTTAGGGACTTGTGTTTTCCTCTTCTTGGTGCACATTTCCTTTAAGAATTTGGCATATGATGGTACTTGTTGTATGGCATCAAGAAGAGGGACATTGATTTGGACCTTATTAAACATTTCTCTTATCTTCTCCATATGAGCATTTGTCTTGTTATTTGTAAGCCTATTTGGAAATGGTACAATAGGCTTATAAGGTTGCTCATCTACCTTTTCTTTACCCTTGGCTTTTGAAGTGGATGGCTCTGTACTAGAAGATGGTTTGTCAGAAGCTGGTTGCATTGGAACAGGAGGTGTTGGCTTTGGTACTGGATGGGATGATTGACTAGAAACCTTATTGTCTATCTGTTTTCCAGATCTCAGGGTATGAATAGCATGACAATGACTTAGGCCCGTGTCTTCATGTTTGGGATTTGGCAATGGCTGGCTTGGTAACAGTCCTGTTTGTCTCTCATTTACTGAATTAGCCAATTGCCCAATTTGGACCTGAACTTTATTCATATCCTGTTGATAGTTCTTTGTAAAGGTTTCTAACATTTTTCTCAACTCTGATATTTCTGAATCATTCTGGGGTGGATGTTGATAATATGGAGACTGGAATTGTGATTGGTAATGTAGTGGGTTCTGAAAAGATTGTGATTGTGGTGGACTTTGAGATGGATGAACATTCTGTGAATTATGATTGAAACTGGGTGGGTGAGACTGAGCATTATAAGGATGTGGAAATGGTGGCCTATATTGCTCAGGACCAGACTAACTCCACGAAAAATTTGGATGGTTTCGCCATCCCGAATTATATGTGTTGGAGTATGGATTGTGAGGGGGTCTGGTAAATGCTGCATTCATGTTCTCCTGATATGATTGAGGCTGATATAATGGACACTCCTCAAAGACATGGTTGAGATCATGACAATAGGTGCAACCTGGTTTGAGCAGAGGTGATGGGTTGACCTGATTGACAACAGAATTTTCCCTTGACTCAAGCAGTTCTATCCTCTTCATCAATTGTGTGATCTTAGCTTCCGCAGCTATAGAGGATTCTATTGAGTGCATAGCAGTTCTAGAAGTGGTAGAAGTGGGTTTATCTGGACATGACTCCCACTGAATGGTTTTCTCAGCTAGGGCTTCAAAGAGATCCCACCCCTGATTCTCATCTTTCTTCAAAAATTCTCCTTGGCACATAGATTCAAGGAGTGTTTTCATTTTGTAATTTAGACCGTCATAGATAATCTGGCACTGACGCCATTTCTCTATGCCGTGATGAGGACATAGGGCTAGAAGGTCTTTGAAACGCTCAAAATATTTCCAGAACGGTTCGTGTGTTTCCTGCTTGAATTGCATGATATCTTTCGCATGAGGGCTGTTTTGTGGATGGGATAGAATTTCTTAAGAAAGACTTTTACAAAATCATCCTATGAAGATATGGAACTGATGGGAAGATTGTAAAGCCACTTCTTAGCTAAATCCTTAAGTACAAACGGTATGAACCTTAACCTAATAGCATCCTCGGTCAGTTGGGAAATTCTCATCATTACACATACTTCTTCAAACTCTCGAATGAAGAGGTACGCGTCCTCAGACTCTAGACCATGAAATTGGGGAAGTGTATTAATGAATTGCGGTTTCAGCTCGAAGTGATTTCCATTTGGTTCAGGAAGAAGAATGCACGATGGAAGAGAGGTGCGAATCGGATAGAATCGATCTTGAAGTGAAACGTTGCTTTCCATTGTGTCAAGTGGTTATGTAAGTGCAAGTGTATAAAGTCTAACAAGTCTCGCAGAATTTGGATCACGGAACCACTCTTGCATATATAGTCACAAACAACGTGCACCGATCACACCAGCAAAAAACAAAAATAAAAATAACAAATAACAAAAGAAAAATCAATCCAAGCTATCTAGGATTCCTGGACCTAGATGACTCCTAACTGATTAGATCGTCCACGGGAGGTTTAGTATAGACTTTGACCACAAGCTAATCAGCCAGGTAAGCGCAAGGTTGTTGGGAGGTTTTCCGTCAAAGACGTTCCTTAATTAAGTAACCACCAACCTTCGGGCTTTCGGCCCTCAATCCCTTTCCTAGACACTGATTTTACAAAAGTCAATTTCCAACACTTTTCCCCCTTAGGATAATCTCTTAAGTGAGTCCGGATGTCCTTAGGGCCAACGTCTATCAGATTTTATTACAAGCTTGGGATTGTGAGTGCTTGAAAAAATGATTTTCGGGCTAAGGAAAGGGTGATGAAATCCCCCACCTTATCTTATTTATGGGTGGTGCCCTTAAAATCGATTTTGTGCAAGTGTACGATATAAACAAACAAGGTTCACTCAAAGCGATAAAATATCAACCAAGAAATGAGTCCTAATGAAAATGCAATGCGCACGTACCTTGCATCCAGCACTCTTCAACAGTAAAGTAAAAGAATTGAAAAGACACGTGCCTAGAAATGCAAATGTCTAATCAATTTTTAACTTTGCAACAAATTTTTTTACTGTTGATTATTAGCAGATATAAGGTGAAGCATACAAGATTTTAAGTATTGCAGCAGCTGTATTTTGCAGAGCAAGCAGCCCTGCAAAAATTAGGTCAGTAGTTAACTCCTCCTTGCCGCAAATCTGCGGCTTTTGCCGTGGAATTGCGGCAATTCAGAGGACTTCTGGTTTCTGCTTTCAAGAGTAGAAGCCCAGAGCCACTTATATGTTACTGCAATGCAAATTTTCCTGTTCTCTTCACCTGTAACCTGCAACAGAGAAGAAGATTCGTTTAGTTCTTCACTTGAAATTAAAAACCGTTGCTCTCCCCGGCAACGGTGCCAAAAATTTGATTGGGAAAAAGGATAGTGTGAAGTTGCACAAATATTCAATAAGACAGAGAAGGTTTAGAGTCAACCTTAGGTGCTTGATCACTCCACAATGTATTTAAAATGATCAATGTACCCTTTTCAAATCACCGTAGTAGCACAAGCTATACGGGTCGAATCCACAAGGAGAGCTCACGATGGAAGCTTTACGGTTTAATGTGAAGATAGAAAATGAAGATTCTTCTTTGTTTTAAAAGAATGCAAAAGACATGGAAAAAGAAATGGAAGAATTGGTGGTTGGTTTGTACATGAAATGAAAACTATGAAAATAAAATGAAAAGAATAGAAGACAAGATTTGCTTTGGGAATTTAAACTAAGAGAATGAAAACTTGTAGAAGACTTTTAGATGAGAAAGTACATGACTAGCTAACAATACTAACTTGCTAACTTACTAATCCCCGTTAGGGTGATGCTTGCCTCATGTTGATTCATCGGCATATGTTTGTCTTGTGTGTTGGTCTAGTTACTTTCCCGGGTGATCTTCTTGGACTTGTCTTGTAGCCTCATTAATGTCATAGGCCTTCAAGTTAGACTTTCAATGGTGGAATCAAAAGAGCTGCCACTTAATGGATGCTAAGGAAGAAGATACAACATTCATTAATTGAAGTAAAGAAGTTGTACAACAAATAGCATATGTTTGGTGATCCATCTCCATGTTCCATCAAGGCACTTGTTCTAAGACAAGGCTCTAAATGAGGCACACATGAATCATATGGAGAATTACAACAAGAGATTGTCAAGCATAAAAGTAACCATAGGGGATGAAAAAGACTCAACAATTGCAAGATGAAGTGTTTGCATTCACCCAAGAGTTAGAAGTTAAGCAATATTAGTTGTTAGCTAGTCATGTAGAAGAATTTAGCTACTAGCCATTACAAGAAAAGAAAAGCAATTCATGAATAAGAGTGCAATTGAAGTAAAGCTTGAATGAAAGAATGCAAGTAAAGTACTAGAAAATGCTCAAGTAGAGAAAGGAGATTGGATTAAACATTGCTTCACAAGTTGTCACACCTTGATTTACACAAGCTTTCTCTCTCTCACAATCTCTCTTTTTGCAGAATTTCTAGGGATGAAGAAGACTAAGAGAAGTAAAAACCTAGAGAAAAATCAAAATACAATCTCTTCTCTATTCTCTCCTCTCTCCTCTCTCCATCTCTCATCCATCCCTTTTTGCGAAGGCCCTGGTGGTGTATTTATAGCCTCAGAGAGAAGTCTCTAGAACTCAGTTTGTTGGAGAGAATCGCGGGCTCAACGGCCTTGAAACTGCCGCAGAATCGCGGCAGTTGCCGCGGATCTGCGGCAGAATCTTGGCCGTTGAGGCTGAGATTTCTGTTGCGCGTATCTCGTAGGTTGTTAGCCACGTGGACCTTCTGGAAGTTTGAGTTGGCGCGTGGATCTCTCCAGATCTTGGGCTCAACCTTTGGGCTCTCTTTTGGGCTTTGATTTATTCTCCTTTAATTCTTGATAATTAAAGGGATTTTGGGCCTTTTCTCTATTAGAATATGGACCTGCAAAAATAGAGAGAAAAGGATTAAAAATCACATTTTTATTTACAATATGCATGGTATGGATGTGGTAAAATATGCAAAAATGAATAACAATCACCCGTTTAGGTACTATTCGACTCTTTTAAAGCCTAGTTCAGGAAATCGTGGTTGTATTTTGATGTTTGGTCAAACTTTCACATTAAAACTAAAAACAAAGTTAATTGGTAGTAATTGTATATAGAAACTATGTAATACCACTCAATTTACTTAAAAACCATGTTTTCTTCATGTTTAGACCCTATTCGGCTCTTATAAGGCCTTGTTCAGACTAATTGGGGCTGAAAGTTTGATTTTTAGTCAAACTTTAAAATTAATACTAGAAAAAAGTTTAATTAGAAGTAATTGTACATAAAAACCATGTAATACGACTTACGGCTCTTGAAAATCATGTCTTCTCCCCGTTTAAGCCCTATTCGCCTCTTATAAGGCCTAATTCAGGCCAATTATGGCTGAAAATCAATTTTTGATCAAACTTTCTAATTAAGACTAGAAACAAGGTTAATTAATAGTAATTGTATATAAAAACTTTATAATACTACTCACGACTCTTTAAAACATGCTTTTTCCCCTTTGGGCCCTATTTGGATCTTATAAGGCCTAGTTCAGGCCAATCAGGATTAAAAGTTTGACTTTTGGTTATAGTTCAAATTATGACTAGAAACAAATTAATTTGTAGTAATTGTATATTGAAACTATGTAATATTACTCCTAGCACTGGAAAAACACGTTTTCTCCCCGTTTGGGCCTAATCGGCTTTTACAAGGACTATTCTAAGCCAATCAGGATTGAAACTTTGACTTTAACCAAATATCCTAATTTAGACAAGAAATAAGGTAAATTATTAATAATTGTATATAAAAACTATGTAATACTACTCACGGCTCTTAAAAGCCATATTTTCTCTCCGTTTAGGCCTCATTTTACTCTTATTAGGCATAGTTCAAGCCAATCGGGGCTGACTTTTTG
The DNA here is from genome assembly GCA_038442645.1 of Agave tequilana. Lineage (NCBI taxonomy): Eukaryota > Viridiplantae > Streptophyta > Magnoliopsida > Asparagales > Asparagaceae > Agave > Agave tequilana. The sequence continues at coordinate 101,247 of JAVJIF010007940.1, forward strand.
TTAAACTTTTCAATTAAGCCAAGAAACAAGTTTCTTAGGAGTAATTATACATAGAAACTATGCAATACTACTTTGGGCTCTTGAAAACTTCATTTTCTCCCTGTTTGGCCCCTATTGACTCTTATAAGGCCTAATTCAGGCCAATTAGGGCTGAAACTTTGACTTTTGGTCAAACTTCCCAATGAAGGCTAGAAATAAGATTAATTAGTAATAATTGTATATAGAAACTATATAATACAACTATGGCTTTTGAAATCCATATTTTTCTACCCGTTTGGGCCATATTCGGCTCCTATAAGGCCTAATTTAGAGCAATCAGGGCTGATAGTTTGATATCTAATTAAATTTTCAAATTAAAACTAAAAAGATTAATTAGTGATAATTGTACATAAAAACTATGTAATATTACTTTTATTTCTAGAAAACCATGTTTTATCCCTGTTTGGGCACTATTCGGCTTTTTAGGCCTAGTTCAGGCTAATCGTGATTGTATTTTGACTTTTAATCAAAGTTTTACATGAAGACTTGGAACAATAAAAACTAGTAGTAATTTTATATAGAAACTATGTAATACTACTCATTTACTTAAAATCATGTTTTCTCCTAGTTTGGACCCTTTTCGGCTCTTATAAAGCCTTACTCAGACTAATCGGGCTGAAAGTTTAACTTTTGGTCAAACTTTCAAATTAATTCCAAATTAATACTTGGAAAAAGATTAATTAATAGTAATTACAACAACAAACAACAATAACAACTAAGCCATATGTCCCAAGTATTTGGGGTAGGCTACATGAACCAAAAGAGAATTACGCTGGATCGGGCACATGGTCAGCTTTCTCTATACATTCCTATCGAGCAAGATGCCTTCACTAAGACCTTTAGCCTCTATATCTTGTCGTATTATACACCTTCATCCATATTTTCTTCGGTCTTCCCTGTGCTCTTTTAACTTGCCCTAAATTGATATGCTCTACTTGTCGGACTGGCACATCTGTACGTCTACGTCGCACATGACCAAACCATCATAGGCGGTTTTCTCTCATCTTCTCTTCTATAGAGGCTACACCTATCTTAATACTAATATCCTCATTTCTCACCTTTTCTCTCCGTGTGTTACCACACATCCAATGAAACATGCGCTTCTCTGCTACACTCATCTTATGAGCATGATGTCTCTTTATAGCCCAATATTCTGTGTCATATAACAAAGCTGGACTAATACCAGTCCGATAAAACTTTCCCTTCAGCTATAATAGAATGTTACGATCACATTAAACTCCTATTACGCTCCCCCATTTCAACTAGCCAGCTTGGATCCTATGGTTGACATTACTATCAATCTTCCCATCCTTTTGGATAATAGAACCCAATTACTTAAAATGATTGCTCATCGGTATTTCTTGTTTGTAATACTACTAATGGCTCTTGAAATCATGTTTTCTCCCCGTTTAAGCCTTATTCGCCTTTTATAAGGCCTAGCTCAAGCCAATCATGGTTAAAAAATTGACTTTTGGTTAAACTTTCTAATTAAAAGTAGAAACAAGATTAATTAGTAGCAATTATAATAAAACAATATAATATTACTCACGGCTCTTAAAAACCAAGTTTTCTCCTTATTTTTAAGCCCTATTCAGCTCTTATAAGGCCTACTTCAGGAAAATCAATGCTGAAAATTTGAATTTTGGTTAAGTATCCCAATTAAGACTAGAAATAAGTTTAATTAGCAGTAGTAATACATAAAAACAATGTCATACTTCTCTGAACTCTTGAAAATCACATTTTCTTCACGTCTGAGCCTTATTTGGCTCTTATAAGGACTAGTTCAAGCTAATCAAGGCTAAAAGTATGACTTTTACTCAAACTTCCCAATTAATACTATAAACAAGGTAAATTAGTAGTAATTGTACATAAAAGTTATGCAACACCACTTGTGGCTCCTGAAAACTATACTTTTTTCATGTTTTGGCCCTATTCAGCTCTAATAACGCCGAGTTTATGTCAATCAGGGCTCAATGTAAAATCTTTGTAGTTGTTTTATATCAGTTATTTCATCTAAAAATTTAGAAGCGAATTCAATGCTTCTGTTTATTGGGATTATAGTTCCATTAATAATATTATGTCCTAAAAATCTTATTTCTTATTGAAATAGTTTCATTTTAGGAGCGGATATTACCAGACCATTTTTTATAATAAGGTATTTAAATATATTTAGGTGTTTAAAATGCTCATCTAGAGTATTAGAATATATCAGAATGTCATCAATATAGGATAAGATGAAATTAGTATGATTTATGAATATATCATTCATTATATTTTGAAATTCTGATGGAGCATTTTTTAATCCAAAGGGCATTACATTCCATTCGTAATGGCCAAATGGGACAGTGAAGGCAGTTTTATATTTATCCTGCTCATTTATTTGTATTTTCCAATAGCCTGATTTTAAATCAAATTTAGAAAATATTTTGGCATTTACTATTCGGTTTAATAAGTCTCTTTTATTAGGGATAGGATATCTAATCAATTTTAATAATTTATTAAGTGGTTTATAATTTATTACTAGTCTTGGAACACCACGTTCCTTTTCAGCTGCATTATTGACATAAAAGGCTGTACAGCTCCAATGAGAATAAGATTTTCTAATTAGGTTTTTATTTAAGAGGTCATTTATCTCCTTTTTACAAAGTTCTAAGTATTATTTGTTCATTTGGCAAGGTCTTGCCTTAGTGGGAATATTCTTTTCATTAAAAGATTCTTCATAGAGTAAAGAAACAATATATTATTTTCTTTCCCAAAAAGCATTAGGTAGATTACTACAGGTTTGTGATTTAAAACTTTCTTTTACATGTTTAACTTTTAATTGGAATTCGTTAGATTGCAATTGTCTTGTTATATTTGTTTTAACAATCTCTTCTTTAAGGAAATTGATTTGATTCTCCTTTAAATAGATTTCTTTGACTTCATTAAGAAGTTTAACTATAGGATTGGTTATGAATTCAAAGGTTATATTTTGACCTTTATAACAGGTAACTATATCGTTTTCATCTATTTGTTTAATTGGCATAAGCGTTCCTAAGAAAGGAGTGCCTAATATTACGTGTTGTGATATTTCCTTCACAATTAGAAAGTGTAGAGGAATACAAACTTTATCTTTACAAATATTTACATCAGTAACTTTATATGGTGTAGTAAGTGCTTTATTATTAGCAGCACTTAAAGTTTGCGTAGTGTGTTCGCAATATTTTTAAGGGTATTAAACCTTCTTTTATACAATTAAGATCAGCACCGCTATCGACAAGTGCTATTAAGTCTTGGATATAGAATTCATTATTGATGAGTAAATTGATCTTTATATACCATTTTTGGGTTATTATTAAATTCATAGTTTGTAAGAATTGATTGGTTTGCCTAGAAGACTCATGATTAGTGTCTATTAACTCCTTATCATTGAGCTCTTCATCCTTATAGTTCTGTTCTAATTTAGTTAATCTGGAGTCTAGTGTTTCATTTTCTTTTCTTAAAGTTTTTATTTCTATTTTTAAGGTATTAATTTCTTGATGTAGTTCTTGAATAGTTATTGGTTTCTTTTCTTTATTCCTATATCTTTCAAGAACGTCAGAGAGTCTCTATAGACATTGTCAATTCTGGGTAATTTATCTTTTTCTTTCTCTTTCGTAGTAATTATCAATTCTATCATTTTATTTTTTATTGTGGTATCCATTTCGTTATTCAGTACATAGTCGAGAAGATTTTTCTTTTCATCAGTAGTTATGACATAAAGTCCATTCATTTCTACTATAGACTTGTAGTAGTTTAATTGGTCAAGGGTACAGCATTGACCATTACATTTTTGATATTCTTCTTCTTCTTCAGAATCCTCTGAGGAAGAAGATTGATCTTCTTCTAAAGTAGAATTTATCATTATTTTTAATAAGGTTCTTCTAAGACCTTCGTCTTCAATTTCTTCAATTTTTCTTTTAGTATAACATCTATTAGCATAGTGGCCTAATTTGTCACATTTATAACATTTTATGTTCTTTGGTTTAGTCTTCGCTTTATCTTTTCTATGAAATGGTTCTCTTTGTTCTTTAGTTCTCTTTTATTATAGGCTTTATATTTTTTATTACTTTGAGTAGGTTTTTTAAAGTCATTATTTCTTTTCTTCATATATTTTGGGGGTTTAGGCCCATCTATGGCGAATTGGCTACAGAATTCTCCTAATTGCTTTCTTTCAGAGATTCGTTGAACCTTTAATTGGTGTCTTAATTTTAAGTCATTACAAAGAGCTAGTTCTTCCTGAATACAGGAATTGATTAGGTTTCCATAAGTATAATTATGATATGGTATCGTACCATTGTTTTTATCTCTGAGAGTTTTCCTTACTCTCTCAGCGAAAAGATTTGGTAATCCATCAATTAGTTTAGACTTCCAATGTACATTGTTAGCATCATGTAACAGCATTACCCTACTCAAGAAGGTATCTTTATACCATCCAAAATGAGTTAAAGTTGGGCATTTTAAAATCTGTAGGAGGGTTCTATTCTTTTCTCCATGATCTGTTACTCCTCCAGTGAAGTGTTCTAATATTGTCATCATTAATGTATAGATTGCATCTTGAGTTGTTACATTATTTTCGATTTTAATGGCATTAAATATTTCTAATTTTTGTTCTGATGTGATACAATGATCCCACCATCCCTTTAAAATGCCAGTAAAATCGCATGTAATAAAATTAGCAATGTCTCGATCAGAATTATTATTCTGCTTACAGACAGTAGCATACATCATCATTCGATGTAATTGATCATGAATCACTTTCTCAGAGGCACCATCAATACTCCATTCATAAATTGAATTCCCATGATAAGAATTTTGAACTAAATCATCATTCTCCTCGAAGAGAATATCCATTGGAGTTGGTCTTTTATAATAATATTTATCAGCTCTTCTTCGAGGTTTAAAATTTAATTTATTGATCTCAGTAGGCTTCATACTCTCTTTGAAAGAGTCTTCAATATCAATTATTCGGTTCAAATCCAAATTGTCTTCATTGGATATATCAGATATTGATTCTTCCGGTTCATCCAACTCTTCATCTATCTCTTGGTCAGATGAATTCCCTTCAGTAGTATTTAAATTAGCCTTTTTTAATTGTTCGATTAAAGAAGTAATTTCATCCTTTGAGAATGAAGTTTAAATCCAGTAACCTCTGGAGGTGGTTTTATTGGAACATAATTTGTTCTCTCTTCCTTCTTTAATAAAAGAGTTTCTAATTGTGCAACTTGATTTAATTTATTGATCAATATTTCTATGGCAGATTCGATTCTAGTTAATTGTTATCCTAGAACTTTGACATAGATATTTGTATAATTATTTTTTTTAATAACTTTTGTAATTCTTTTATTACTTCTTCCTTGGGCTCAGGTAAAACTTTGATTAAGGCTGCTGCTTCAGTGTAATCTGAGACAGTAGTAAGTTTTATAGTTTCGCCTGGAGGATATAATGCATTAATCCTCTTACCATTAATGGTAGCCCAAGATTTATAATGTTCCTCAAGAACATTAAGTTTATTAAATTCATCATTTATATAGGTTTCTATGAACCATTCTGAAAAAAGTCTTAATTTGTCTATTCGAACAAGATGTTTATAATATTCATCTTTGTAATAGTATCATTTTTCAATAGAGAAAGTTTTTTCAAACCATTGTTTGAAATGGACATCTTTATTATATTCCATATTTAGATAAACAAACTTTCAGCCGCAATTGGCCTGAACTAGGCCTTATTAGAGTCAAATAGGCCCCAAAGGGGTAGAAAATATTGTTTTCAAGAGCCAAAAGTAGTATTACACAGTTTATATGTATAATTACTACTAATTAACATTTCTTCCTGTCTTAATTTGAAAGATTGATCAATAATCAATCTTTCAGCCACGATTGGCCTAATTTAGGCCCTAAAAGAGCCGAATTGTTCCTAAGTGGAGATAAAACGTGATTTTCAAGAGCCAAAAGTAGTATTACATTATTTCTTTATATAATTACTGCAGTTAACCTTGTTTCTCATCTTAATTCAAAAGTTTGACCAAATGTCAAACTTTCAGCCCTGATTGGCCTGAATTAGACCTCACAGGAGCCGAATAGGGCCCAACAAGTAGAAAATGTGGTTTTCAAAAGCCAGAAATAATATTACATAGTTTTTATGTACAAATCACTTCTAATTAGTCATATTTCTAGTTTTAATTTGAAAGTTTGATTAAAAAAATTAAACTTTCAGTGCCTATTTGCTTGAATTAGGTCTTATAAGAGCTGAATATAGAGCCCAAAAATGGAGAAAATATGAAAATTTAACCAAAAGTAAAACGTCCAACCCTGTCCGGCCTGAATTGGGACTTATAAGAGCCAAATAGGTCAAAAGAGGAGAAAATGAAGTTTTCAAGAGGTAGGAGTAGTATTACATAGTTTTAATGTATAATTACAACTAACTAACTTCTTTCTAGTCTTAATGGGGAAAATTAAATTTTCAGACCCGATTGACCTGAACTATTAATGATAATTAACATTGTTTATAGTTTTAATTTGGAAGTTTGACCAAAAGTCAAACTTTCAGCCCCGAATGGCCTGAACTACGCCTTATAAGAGCCAAATTATGCCCAAACGGGAAAAAAATGAGGTTTTCAAGAGCTGAGAGTAGTATACATAGTTTTTTTACGTATAATTACTACTAATTTAACTTGTTTCTAGTCTTAATTGGGAAGCTTGACCAAAAGTTAGCCCCAATTGGCCTGAAGCTAGCCTTAATAAGAGTCAAATAGAGCGCTAACGGGGGAAAAACTAAGTTTTCAAGAGGCCAAAGTAGTACTAAATTATTTCTATGTATAATTACCACTAATTAAACTTTTTTCAAGTCTTAATCGAGAAGTATGAAGTCAAACTTTCAGCCCCGATTGGCCTGAAATAGGCATTATAAGAGCTGAATTATTCCAAAACAGGGAGAAAATATTGTTTTTAAGAGCCATGAGTGGTATTATATAGTTTTTATGTATAATTACTATTAATTAACCTTGTTTATAGTTTTAATTGGGAAGTTTGACCAAAATCAAACTTTCAGCCCCGACTGGCCTAAACTAGACCTTAATTAAGCTGTATAATGCCTAAATAGGGAGAAAACGTGTTCTATAAGGGCTAACATAGGTAGTTTTACATTTTCTTTCTTTTACACCTATTTAGGAACTTTTTAAAATTCTCTTTTGTAAAGAAAAACTTTTCTTTTCCTTTTACAAAACATTTTGAAACAAGATAAATAGTTTGGATTTATTTTTAAGAAAATTAAGATTATCCTAGGAATTAGGAAGACCTAAAATCATGAATTTTTAAACGAAATTAAAATAATAGATCTTATTCAAATTTTAGGATAAGAAAGTAAGATTGGAAAGATATATATATATACCTATATATATATATATATATATATATATATATATATATATATATACCTATATATATATATATTGATATATATATATATAGGTATATATATATATATGTATATATATAACTATATAACTATATATATATATATATATATATATATATATATATATATATATATATATATATATATATATATATATATATATATATATATATATATATATATATATATATATATATATATATACACACATATATATACCTATATATACCTATATATATATATATAGGTATGTGTATATATATATATATATATATATATATATATATATATATATATATATATATATATATATATATATATATATAAGTATACATATAGGTATGTATGTGTGTGTGTATATATATATGAGAAAAATGTATATCAGCCCGCGGGCTGAGAGTACTCTCTCAGCCTGCGGTGACGTGGCTCGATTTGTCACCTCACTGACATGCGGCCCGCTTTTAGGGAGAAGTTAAATTACCAAATACCCCTTATGATAACTTTTCCTTATTGTTTATTATTATTTTTTTCCCCCTTTTATTTTGCCGCTCTTTATAGGATATAAATTACTTTTCGCCTAATTTCTTTACCTGTTTTTTGAAAGATCTAGTTTCTCCTTTTCAGGCTGGGATAAATTTTTTTTGAAAATATAAAATCTTTTCAGATCAATGTTTTCAGCCTGCGATAAAATTCTACTTTATAGTTTAATTTTTTTGTATATAATGTAGTCAGAGTCTTTGGTCGCATTGTACATTTAAATTGCGACCTTAGTCAAAGACTTTGGTCGCAGTGTGATTGAGAATAAAAATAGAGTTCAGATTGTCTTAGTCTCAATGCGAATCCGCTGTAGCAAGGGCTCGAGCGGGTCGTGATCCTCAGGGAAGGATGCGATGAAAGCGTTTCGACTCGATTCCTCTGTATCTTCAAAAATAAGAGAGAGATTAGATCTTGAGATGAAAAATATGTGAAAGAGATGGTTTTGCTGATTTTCTACCACAACCCTATTGCAAATTAAAGAGCTTGATCTTCATCTTAAGATTAATATAATTCACCCTAGGTTATTACAACTATATCAAGCAAGAAAATTAATACACGATTCTAACTAAGTTACATAGATCAAAAACCTAACTATGGTTCCTCCTAACATCTAGGTACAGCCTAATAGAAGACGAATCTCAACTTATGCTGTCCTAGTTCTTAAGTTGAAGTCATGAAAAGGTCCTTTTATCATGTAACCTAGATTAAGAATTTTAAGTATTTTTTTTAATCTTCTAGAATTAGTTGCCTTTAAACCTAGGGTTTCTAGTGATGTTCCTTAATCGGATCAAGATTTAATTGCTTCTAGGGTTGCTTCAAGAATCTCAGCAAACCACTAGGAAGATTAGTTCTTCATCATCATTTTTTTTGCTTTTTCAATTATTTAATTTTTTTGGTTTTTATCTAATGAGAAAGACTGCAAAAATAAAGAAAAAACGAAAACAAGAAGAGATCGAAGATTAAAACACGAGAGATTGCAAAAGAAATAAAATAATTGCAGAAATTTAACAGAGAACAAAAGAGTGACCTTTGTTGATGAATCTCCGGTTACACAATTGTCTCCTTCTTCTCCACAAAGAACTTGAAATAAAAATTACAACTTTGAATAAAAATGGCTAAAGCAAACCCTAATCGTCTCTGCATGCCCCTCCCTGTTGCGACTGCATGGATATTTATAGTGCAGGATGTAGAGGAGTCCCGGATATAAGTGCCAACAGAAACTGGTACCCATCTCTATCCAGACTGCCGCGGATGCGCGGCTTTTGCCGCGCCTCCGCGGCAGTTTAGTGGCTTCTGGCCACGCGCTTTGGCGCGTGGCCCCTCCTGGTCCGTCCATGTGGGCTTCTGCTTTTAGAAGTGTGATCCTGGCCTTTTAATCTAGATTTTCGAGATAACTTGGTAATCAAGTTACTCTTAATCCAGATTTCTTCAAATCCTCTCTCCACGAAATTCCTCTTTATCCTGGCTTTTTATCCTTATCCCGCAGGTGTTTAGGGTTTGATAGAAGTCTATCCAACCCTAATTTCTGATATTTGCAACTTTTAGCCCTTGTATTTGCATTTTGATTCTTTGTATTTGCGCTTCTTCACCTGGGCTTCAAACATGGACTTGGATCTGGGCTTTTGGGCTCTTTTAGCTTTATTCTTTATTAAATTGATAATTTGAGGCCGCACATATTAAATAAAGAAATATTAATAATTGTGCATTATAATATGAATAAATGTGCAAATGTGATGATATATATGATGACAATTATGCATTTTTCACTACCTATCACACCCCACACTTATCTTTTTGCTCGTCCTCGAGTAAAAATCAAAAAGAAAGAGAAAAATCTAACCTAGCTAACTCACTTTCGTAGGAATCACGGTTGCACTTAGCATGTGCAACAAGCCGTTAAACCCCTAGGTTACCCTAGAGGACGAGTGTTGTCTCGTGAGGGTTTTCAGCGGATTACACCCACAAAATCCATAAAAAGGAAAATATTTGAATTATATTTGAAGAGACTAAGTAGTCTATAAGTTTTAGGATTATCATTTTATTCATTCTTCAAACCTGGTCTTTATAAAGTTAATTGTTATTCATTTTAGGTAAGGATTAAAATTGAATTTCTAATATAGTCTTTTTTGTTACCAAAAGTCATACGCACCCTTGTGAATCTAGGAATTCCTTAACTTGGACTCTCATGCCTCATTATTATTTTTATAACATCATCTAATTTTCTTTCGTGTAAGTATCAAGGCTTCTTGAGGCCCTCATACCTAACTAATTGACTATTAGATGTGTTAATATATATATATATATATTTTTTTTTTGGCATGTATAACTCATCTAATTTTCTTTCGTATAAGTATCAAGGCTTCTTGAGGCCCTAATACCTAACTAATTGATTATTAGATTTGTTAGTACATTTAAGTAATTTTTCCTTAGTTCCCTCGGACTTTCTAATCCACCCATGTAGCGAACTTAAAGTCGATGACTCCCAAACCGGTTGGCTTTAGGGCACCAGGTGAGAAAACACCCCGCGGACTCAAATTCAAGTGAACTAGGCCCCAAAACTAAGGACTTTATTTTATTTACTCACCTTTAGGCATGAATACTTATGCTTCTTGAGGCACATGTATCAGCTTAATTGGTGATTTTTTTTTTTTTTTTTTTTTTTTTTTTATGAGGCACAAGGTCTTTGTCTTAGAATCCTAGATATGCATATGGTATGCAAATTTCATTAAGGTAAAAATCAAGACTAATTATTTATTCAATTTCTCTCCTATACCTAAAATTTAAACAATTTATTTATTTTGACCAAGTTTTTAGAAATCCTAATCATGATTTTCCTAATCCTTAAAACTAACTTAGATTTCTTTCAAAAAATAAGTCAAAGTATTTCCTTTTTATAACATTTTTTTTTTTTTTAAATATATTACATACCCTTCCCCCACACTTGTTTCATGCATTGTCCCTAATGTATGAATGAAATGTATGGAATGCATGAATTGGCAGAAAGATATAATCACCGATACAGTGGGTCAAAAAGACCCATCGCCGCATTAGCTTCCGGCACAGACTCCAAAAAGATTTTAAGACGTTGACCATTTACCTTGAATGAATTGCCATTTTTGGGATCGTAGATCTCTATGGCTCCGTGTGGAAACACCGTCTTAACAATGAATGGTCCTTTCCATCTTGACTTCAATTTGCCGGGAAAGAGATGAAGTCTAGAGTTGTAAAGTAAAACTTTTTGTCCTTGGACAAAAGTTTTTCTCGTGATGAATTTATCGTGAAAAACCTTAACTCTATCCTTCGCAATCTTCGCATTCTCGTATGCATCATTCCTCAACTCCTCTAGTTCAGAAATTTGTAATTTTCGAAACTCACCGGCTCTATCTAAATCGAAATTTAGCTGCTTAATTGCCCATAGGGCCCGGTGCTCTAGCTCGACAGGAAGGTGGCAAGCCTTTCCAAAGACTAGTCTATAGGGAGACATTCCTAGAATCGTCTTGTAGGCAGTCCTATATGCCCATAGGGCATCCACCAGTTTGATGGACCAGTCCTTCCTATTCTGATTCACAGTCTTCTCCAAAATGAGCTTGACTTGTCTATTAGAAACTTCTACCTGCCCGCTAGTTTGAGGATGGTAGGGCGTAGACAACTTGTGAGTAATGGCATATTTTCGCATGAGAGCTTCAAAAGTTCTATTGCAAAAATGTGTGCCATTGTCGCTAATGATGGCTCGAGGGATTCCAAAGCGTGAGATGATATTATCTTTCAAGAATTTGACAACAACTTTGTTGTCATTTGTCTTGCAAGGGACAGCTTCTACCCACTTCGACACATAGTCTACGGCCAACAAGATGTATTGGTGCCCAAACGAATTAGGGAAGGGTCCCATAAAATCAATGCCCCATACGTCGAAAAGTTCTACTTCTAGAATGGGATTTAGGGGCATCATATTTCGTTTGGAAATTCTTCCTATCATTTGACATCTTGTGCAAGTCTTGCAATACTCAAATGCATCTCTAAACACAGTTGGCCAATAAAAGCCACTTTGCAGAATTTTCTCGGCAGTTTTGCGGGGACCAAAATGTCCACCGCAAGCGAACTCATGACAAAAAGCTAGCACACTTCTAGTCTCCTCGTCGGGGACACATCTCCTAATGATTTGGTCGCTACAATATTTGAAAAGATAAGGATCTTCCCACATGTAATACCGAACTTGAGACAAGAATCGGTATCTATCCTGTTTGGACCAACTAGGTGGTGTTTGGTTTGTGACTAAGTAGTTTACTATGTCAGCAAACCATGGCTCCTTAGAGATGGCTAGAAGTTGCTCATCGGGAAAATTGTCATTGATGGGCAGCTCGACAGAAGGTGCGTTGGGCACACGAGAGAGATGGTCAGCTACGACATTTTCGACACCTTTTTTATCTCGAATTTCGAGATCAAATTCTTGCAGTAGAAGGATCCAACGAATGAGTCGGGCCTTCGCATCTTTCTTAAGCATAAGGTATCGCAGAGCAGAATGGTCAGTGAAGATCGTGGTCTTAGTCCCAAGTAGGTATGGACGGAATTTCTCCAAAGCGAACACTACTGCCAAGAATTCCTTCTCGGTGGTAGTATAGTTCATTTGGGCCTCATTAAGCGTCCTACTCGAATAGTAGATCACGTGCTGCTTATTGTCCTTACGCTGTCCTAAGACAGCACCTATCGCAAAATCAGAAGCGTCACACATGATCTCAAAAGGCTTGGACCAGTCCGGAGGTGAGATGATAGGGGCAGATATAAGTTCCACTTTCAATTTCTCCCAAGCACTATGGCACCTATCATCAAAAATGAAGGACACGTCCTTAGCAAGAAGGTTTGTAAGGGGTCTAGCAATTTTGCTAAAGTCCTTAATGAACCTACGATAAAATCCGGCGTGTCCTAAAAAGGATCGAATGTCCTTCACGCATCGAGGAAGTGGAAGTTTCGCAATGATTTCCACTTTGGCCTTGTCTACCTTAATCCCTTCCCTAGATATCTCATGACCTAGGACAATCCCTTGTTGCACCATGAAGTGACACTTTTCCCAATTGAGGGTCAAGTTCTTCTCGGTGCACCTACTCAGCACTAGCTCCAAATGATGGAGACACTGGTCAAATGAATTTCCATAGACTGAGAAGTCGTCCATGAAAATCTCTAGGAAACGCTCGACCATATCAGAAAACAAGCTTAACATACAACGTTGGAATGTGGCGGGGGCATTGCATAGGCCGAAAGGCATTCGACGGTAAGCAAATGTCCCAAATGGACACGTGAACGTTGTTTTCTCTTGATCCTCCGGGCTATAGGGATTTGGTTATACCCTGAATACCCATCCAAAAAGCAGTAATACTCATGACCTGCTAATCTTTCCAACATTTGATCGATGAAAGGGAGGGGAAAATGATCTTTCCTAGTGGCTGCATTCAACTTACGGTAGTCTATGCATACTCTCACCTTGGTAGGCAATCGTGTTTGCACTAACTCATGTTTGTCGTTCTCTACCACCGTAAAGCTAGACTTCTTAGGGACCACGTGCATTGGGCTAACCCATTCGCTATCGGAAATGGAATAAATTATCCCATTATCTAACAGTTTTACTATCTCGGCTTGTACAGCCTCCTGCATAAGTGGGTTTAGTCTACGCTGTGGATCCCTTTTCGGTCTAGTCCCTTCCTCAAGATGAATACGATGCTGGACTATCGTAGGGCTCAGTCCCTTAATATCTGCCATAGTCCAACAAATGGCTTCCCTATGTCTCCTAAGGGTTGCCAGCAGGTTCTCCTCTTGCCTATTGGTCAAATTAGATGCAACTATGACCGGTAACGTCTCTTGTTCACCTAGGTAGGCGTACTTAAGATGTTTGGGCAAGGCTTTTAACTCCAAAGAAGGAGTTGGCTCGATGGGTGGAGGAGTTAAGCTAGAATCTCCCATCTCTATAGAACTCAGATTTGATTCCCATTCGATCTCATCAAGACTGATATCATTTGTTTCTAACTCTTCCTCTTCCTCTGACTCAAATATGATCTCATCATTATGCTCACTCGTCATGTTCTCAATGGAGTTAACCTCAAAGGGTTGGTCGGTCACATCGTAGGGATGCTTACCTAGGTTGAAAACATTGACTTCCTTGGTCATATCCCCAAAAGTCAGTCTCATGGAACCGTTTCTACAATTTATAATTGCATTAGCGGTTGCTAGGAACGGTCTTCCTAAGATAACGGGAGTTTGGGACCTAGGATTAGACACAGGTTGTGTCTCTAAGACAATGAAATCTACCGGGTAAATGAATTCTCCAACCCGTATGAGAACGTCATTGATCTCTCCCTTTGGAACTTTGATAGAGCGGTCAGCCAACTGAATAGTAACTTGGGTCGGGTTGAGTTCACCTAATCCAAGTTGTTGATACACGGAGAAAGGGAGCAAATTGATGCTGGCTCCTAAATCAAGGAGTGCTCGATTGATTTCGGCTCGACCTATGGTGCAAGAAATGGTGGGGCAACCTGGGTCCTTATACTTGATAGGGATCTGGTTGGACAGTAGCTCACTAATATTAGTGGCTAGAAAAACCTTCTTAGGCACATTAGTCTTTCTTTTCTTGGTGCACATGTCCTTAATGAATTTGGCATAACTAGGGACCTGTTGGATTGCATCAAGAAGTGGAATGTTGAGCCTAACTTGATTGAACACCTCTAATAATTTCTCCATGTGTGCATTGTTGTTGCTTCTAAGCCTATTTGGAAATGGAGCTATAGGCTGGTGCAACTGATCTGCTGACTTTTCAGCTTCAGTTTCCTTGGGACTGGATGGAGAAGGAGTGGAGCTAGATGGAATGGAAGTGGAGCTAGATGGAATGGATGGCATGGATGGATCCGATGGCATGGATACTTGATTATCAACTTGTTTCCCCGATCTGAGTGTATGGACCATATGACACTGATTTGGGTCTTGAGCCTCATTGGCTGGCCTAGGATTCCTAGGGTTAGGCAATGGTTGACTCGGTAGGGTACCCCTCTGTCTCTCTTGCTGGTTCAATTGGAGCTCTATCCTACTTAGGACTTGAGCCAGCGTGTCTTGGCTTTTCACTAGGGTATCCACCTTTCTTTCCAAATTTGAAAGTCTTGTCTCCATTTGTGAATTTTGGAAAGACGGTGGAGGATTTTGACTAGGGAAATTTTGTTGATAGGGCGGAGTTTGGAAGTTGTTGGAGAATTTGGGCCTCACTTGATCATTGTTGCTTGGGCCCCATGAAAAATTGGGATGGTTTCTCCAACCGGGATTGTAGGTGGGTGCATAAGGATTGTTGGCTGGCCTTGTGAAGGCCGCACTCGTATGTTCGGGCAAGCTTTGATGCGCGATGAAAACAGGACATTCCTCGAACACATGGTTCATATCTTGACAATAAGTACAGCCCGCCGAAGATGTTGGGCTGACTTGGTTCACAGAGACTGGCTCTTTCGTTTCAAGAGCCTCTAATCTACGCATAACAGCAGCTAACTTAGCATCGGTTGCTACGTTGGCCTCAATGGAATGGATACCTCCTTTAGAAGAAGTAGGGTCATTGGTCCTAGATTTTTCAGGAGTAGGGTCCCATTGGATGGATTTTTCAGCTAATTCCTCAAACAATGTCCATCCTTCATCTTCATTCTTTTGCAGAAATCCTCCTTGACACATGGATTCTAACAGTGTTTTAGTAGAATAATCTAATCCATCATAGAGAACTTGGCAAAGTCGCCATTTCTCTATCCCATGGTGAGGACATTGGGCAAGGAGATCCTTAAAACGCTCGAAGTATTTCCAAAAAGGTTCATTGGCTGTTTGCTTAAACTGGAGGATATTCTTCCTAATCAGTGCAGTCTTGTGAACGGGATAAAATTTCTTTAAGAAGGCCTTAATGAAATTATCCCAAGAAGATATAGAACCGGCCTCTAGACTGTAGAGCCATTTCTTTGCTAAATCCTTCAAAGCAAAGGGGATAAACCTAAGTTTGATAGCATCGTCTCCTAACTTAGGCATATTCATCATTTGGCATACTTCTTCAAATTCCCTTATGAAGAAGTATGCATCCTCAGATTCAAGTCCATGAAATTTGGGAAGCGTGTTGATGTATTGTGGCTTGAGTTCATATGGGTCAACACTTTCGATAGTGAGCTGGATGCAAGAAGGAAGAGAGGTTCTAATGGGATAGAACCTATCTTGGAGTGACTGTTGTTGTGCCATGTGTGAGTCGGGCTTGAGCTCGGGTGGTGAACTAGTTCTAGTTAGCCGGGATGTGAGTGGGTCTCTCGACCAAGCGGTCATGCACAATCAGCAAACAAGTTCACCCAATCAATCAAAAAGAAAAAGAAAAACAAACAAAAATCCTATTCTAGGGTTATCCTTGACCTAGACGACTCCTAACTTTAGACTGTCCTTAGGAGGTCTATTGTCGACGTTAACCACGAGCTAATCGGCCAGTTCAGGGCAAGACCGGTGGGAGGTTTTCCGTCAGAGACGTTCCTTAATTAAATAACCACCGTTCTTCGGGCTTTCGGCCCTCAATCCCTTCGCTAGACACCGATTTGGCAAGGGTTAATTTCGAACAACTTTCCTTCTTCGGTCAATCTCCTATTGAGTCCGAGTTACCTTAGGGCCAACGTCTAGTCAAGTTTTAATTAGGGTTAGGGTTGTGAGTGTGACTGGTATGATTTGTGGGCCAAGGAAGGGTGATGAAATCCCCACCTTATCTTTGTTATGGGTTATGCCCTTAAAATGGATTAGTGTACGTGTAAAGCGGTAGAAAAGTAATCACTCAAGAAAGCGGTAAACAAACAAGAGTGCTTCCTAATCTATATGCTATGCAAACGTACCTGGTCGCCAGCACTCTTCAACAGAATAAAAGAATTAAAATAGACACGTGCCCTAAAATGCAAGAGTCTAAAAATATTTTTTATTTTTTTCAACAAATAGGTTAATGTTAATTATTAACAGTTGCAGAGTGATCACAGAGAGGAAATAACACAGCAGAAAATATTTTTTTTTTGCACTGCAGAGCAACCTGCAGAAAAATGAATTAGTAGTGAGCTACAAGTGCCGCGGATTCGCGGCTTTTGCCGTGGATTCGCGGCAAACTTGTAGGTCCAAGTGCTCTGCCTTCGAGGGCAGAGGCACTGGATAGCAATATGTGTCTTCTGCTGCTCTGTTTCTGCTTTTTGTTCTCTGTACCTGCAACAGAAAAGAAAGAATGATTAGAACAAAGAAATCGTGTCGTTCCTTCCCCGGCAACGGCGCCAAAATTTGATTGAGAATAAAAATAGAGTTCAGATTGTCTTAGTCTCAATGCGAATCCGCTGTAGCAAGGGCTCGAGCGGGTCGTGATCCTCAGGGAAGGATGCGATGAAAGCGTTTCGACTCGATTCCTCTGTATCTTCAAAAATAAGAGAGAGATTAGATCTTGAGATGAAAAATATGTGAAAGAGATGGTTTTGCTGATTTTCTACCACAACCCTATTGCAAATTAAAGAGCTTGATCTTCATCTTAAGATTAATATAATTCACCCTAGGTTATTACAACTATATCAAGCAAGAAAATTAATACACGATTCTAACTAAGTTACATAGATCAAAAACCTAACTATGGTTCCTCCTAACATCTAGGTACAGCCTAATAGAAGACGAATCTCAACTTATGCTGTCCTAGTTCTTAAGTTGAAGTCATGAAAAGGTCCTTTTATCATGTAACCTAGATTAAGAATTTTAAGTATTTTTTTTAATCTTCTAGAATTAGTTGCCTTTAAACCTAGGGTTTCTAGTGATGTTCCTTAATCGGATCAAGATTTAATTGCTTCTAGGGTTGCTTCAAGAATCTCAGCAAACCACTAGGAAGATTAGTTCTTCATCATCATTTTTTTTGCTTTTTCAATTATTTAATTTTTTTGGTTTTTATCTAATGAGAAAGACTGCAAAAATAAAGAAAAAACGAAAACAAGAAGAGATCGAAGATTAAAACACGAGAGATTGCAAAAGAAATAAAATAATTGCAGAAATTTAACAGAGAACAAAAGAGTGACCTTTGTTGATGAATCTCCGGTTACACAATTGTCTCCTTCTTCTCCACAAAGAACTTGAAATAAAAATTACAACTTTGAATAAAAAATGGCTAAAGCAAACCCTAATCGTCTCTGCATGCCCCTCCCTGTTGCGACTGCATGGATATTTATAGTGCAGGATGTAGAGGAGTCCCGGATATAAGTGCCAACAGAAACTGGTACCCATCTCTATCCAGACTGCCGCGGATGCGCGGCTTTTGCCGCGCCTCCGCGGCAGTTTAGTGGCTTCTGGCCACGCGCTTTGGCGCGTGGCCCCTCCTGGTCCGTCCATGTGGGCTTCTGCTTTTAGAAGTGTGATCCTGGCCTTTTAATCTAGATTTTCGAGATAACTTGGTAATCAAGTTACTCTTAATCCAGATTTCTTCAAATCCTCTCTCCACGAAATTCCTCTTTATCTTGGCTTTTTATCCTTATCCCGCAGGTGTTTAGGGTTTGATAGAAGTCTATCCAACCCTAATTTCTGATATTTGTAACTTTTAGCCCTTGTATTTGCATTTTGATTCTTTGTATTTGCGCTTCTTCACCTGGGCTTCAAACATGGGCTTGGATCTGGGCTTTTGGGCTCTTTTAGCTTTATTCTTTATTAAATTGATAATTTGAGGCCTGCACATATTAAATAAAGAAATATTAATAATTGTGCATTATAATATGAATAAATGTGCAAATGTGATGATATATATGATGACAATTATGCATTTTTCACTACCTATCACAGTGTACATGGTTAAATGCGACCAAGGTCGCAGTGTTGTTATTGATAAAGATGGTCGCAGTGTACATGGTTAAATGCGACAAAGGTCGCAATGTTGTTATTGATAAAGATGGCCAGCAACTGCAATCTAAGTTTCCATTACATGGACTACGACTTTGGTCGCAGTACGTTAAGTAAGTGTTTTCCTTTAGATTAACATACATAGCGACCAAGGTCGACACTGCTGTTATCCAAAACAGTTTAAAAGTTAATACACTATAATTATAAATTACTTTGAATTCCAAAATAGTTCATTATTGCGAACATAGTCGCATTGGGAACTGATAAATGATTAAGTTGGTTTTTTATATATATTATGCGACCATGGGACTGCGACTATGATCGCAGTACTGCGACTAAGGTCGCTGTGTTTATGAACAGCGGTCGCAGTTTGATATGTAATTAAAAAGAGCTTTATAAGTTAATACAGTAAGAAAGAGACCTTACAAAAAAAAGAGAATTAAAAGCTTTTAAAAGAAGACAAATTTGGTTGAATATCAAAAGATCAGGAAATGCTAATCCTTGTCATTATCACCATCATAAGCAGATTCGTCGTCTTCATTCTCCTGGTCTTCCTCTTCATCAGTTATTTCCTCATCATCTTCCTATTTTTGAGATTTTTTTTTCACCGATAAACTCCCAGAATGGATCATCTATATCAAGCTCTTCGTCTGACCTGCTGCGAGAAAGCGAGCCTACAGCATCAGAGGTCATGCTTTCATCAAGCATGTCTCCGTCAAGTGCTTTAAATTTTTGAGGAAGGTGTTTGAGAAGTCATCGCATAAGGGAGAGGAGGAAAATTACCTAAGACTTGAAATCTGTTAGAATTTTAAATAGGTGAGGACGAAAGTGATGAGACTTTGATCTCATAATCTTTTGAATTGACAGTCTTTTGAATTGGATATTTTTCTTTGTCATCGCTCATTTTGATACATAATTTTTATATACAATTTTTATTAATTTATCTTATTTTCAGTTATAATTAGAAAGTTGATCAGAAGTCAAACTTTCAGTCCCGATTAGCCTGAATTAGGCTTTATAAGAGTTGAATATGCCCAAATGAGGAGAAAATATGATTTTCAAGAGCCGAAAGTTGTATCGCATAGTTTCTATAAACAATTACTTCTAATTTACCTTTTTCTAGTCTTAATTGAGTAGTTTGATCAAAAGTCAAAACTTTCAGCCCCGACTGTCTGAATTAGGCCTTTTAAGATTCTAATAGGACCGAAACAGTGAGAAAATATGATTTCCAGGAGCCCGGAGTAGAATTACATAGTTTTTACATATAATTACTACTAATTAACCTTGTTTCTAGGCTAAATTTGGAAGTGTGACAAAAAGTCAAACTTTCAATCCCGAGACCTAAACTAGGCCTTATAAGAGCCAAATTGTGCCCAAACAGGGAGAAAACGTGTTTTACAAGAGCCGAAAGTAGTATTACATAGTTTTTATAAACAATGACTAAAAATTAGCCTTGTGTATAGTTTTAATTGGGAAGTTTGACCAAATGTCAAACTTTCAGTTCGCCTGAACTAGGCTTTATAGAAGCCGAATATGGCCCAAATGTGTAAATAAAACGTGATTTTTAAGATCAGGGAGTAGCATTAAATATTTACTATGTATAATTACGACTAGTTAACTTTATTTCCATTCTTTATTTAGATGTTTGACCAAAAATCAAACTTTCAGCGCCGATTGGCCTGAAACTAGGCCTTATGAATAGGGCCCAACGGGGAGATAGCAAGATTTTCTAGAGCGGTGAGTGGTATGATATAGTTTTTTTTTATGTTCCATTACCATTAATTAACCTTTTTTCTAGTCTTAATTGAGTAGTTTGACTAGAAATCAAACTTTCAGCCCCGATTGGCCTGAATTAGTACTTATAAGACCCGAATAAGGCCCAAACGAGGAGAAAACATTATTTTCAAGAGCCGATAGTAGAATTACATAGTTTCTATATACAATTACTGCTAATTAAAATTATTTCTATTCTTATTTTGAAAATTTGACTAAAAACTAAACTTTCAGCTCCAATTGACTTGAACTATTCCTTATTGTCGAATGGGCCCAAACAGGGAGAAAACGTGGTTTTCAAAAGCCATGAGTTGTATTACTTAGTTTCTAAGTATAATTATTGTTAATTAACCATGTTTTCTGTCTTAATTTGAAAGTTTGATAAAATGTCATACTTTCAATTCCGAATGGAACTAGGTCTCAGAAGGGTCGAATTGAGCACAAATCGTGGAGAAGATATGGTTTTCAAGTGCCGGGAGTAGTACTACATAATTTTTTTGTACAATAACTACTAATTAAAATTTTTTCTAATCTTAATTGGAAGTTTGACCACTTTTTGCCCCGATTGACCTGAACTAGGACATATATCAACCTGGAAGAAAACATGATTTTCAAGACCCCAGATTAATATAACATTATTTCTATGTACAATTGATACTAATTAACCTTTTTTCTAGTCTTAATTAGGATGTTTAATTAAAGTCAAACTTTCAACCCCGATTGGCCTGAACTAGGTCATTTAAGAGCCGAATAAGGCCCTAATGAAGATAAAATATAGTTTTTATGAGCCGAGAGCAGTATTACATAGTTTCTATGCACAATTACTACTAATTAAATTTATTTCTAGTTCAATCCTAATTACTTGAATTAGGCCTTATAAGAGCCAAATAGAGCCCAAAGAGGAGAAAATGTGGTTTTCAAGAGCCGAGAGTAGTATTACATAGTTTTATATACAAATATGACAGATTACCTAGTTTTATTTGGGAAGTTTATCCAATTGTCTAGCTTTTAGCCCTGATTGGCCTGAATTAGGCTTTATAAGGTCGAATTGGGACCAAACAGGGAGAAAACGTGATTTTCAAGAGTCGATAGTAGTATTATATTGTTTTATGTACAATTAATACTAATTAATATTTTATAGTCTTGATGTGAAAGTTTGACCAAAAGTCTACCTTTCGGCCCGATTAGCCAGAAATGGGCCTTAAAAGAGCCAAACAGTGCCCAAATGGGAGAAAACATCGTTTCAAGAGCTGGAAATAGTATTACACAGTTTTAATGTACAATTACTACTAATTTAACTTATTTCTGCTCCAAATTGAAAATTTTGACCAAAAATTAAACTTTCAACCTTGATTGGCCTAATCTAGGCCTTATTAAAACAAAATAGGGCCAACACGGAGAAAACGTGATTTTCATGAGCCGGGTGTAGTATTACATAGTTTCTATGTATAAAAACTATTAGTTAATTTTGTTTCCAGTCTTAATTGAAAACTTTGACCAAAAGTCATACTTTTAGCGCTAATTGGCCTGAACTAGGCCTTCTAGGGAGGTGAGTAGAGCTCAAATAGGTAGAAAACGTGATTTTTAAGAGCCAAGAGTAGTGTAATGTAGTTTCTATATTTAATTACTATTAATTAATCTTTTTTCTAGTCTAAATGTGAAATTCCGAATAAAAGTCAAACTTTCAGCCACGATTGGCCAGAATTAGGGCTTAAAAGAGCCAAATGGTGCCTAAATAGGGCTTAAATGAGCCGAAAGTAGTACAGTTTCTATGTACACTTACTACTATTTTAACCTATTTGTAGTTTTAATCGGAACGTTGACCAAATGTCAAACATTCCGCCACGATTTGCCTGAATTAGGCCTTATAGGAGCCGTGTAAGGGCCAAAGGGTAAGAAAACATGGTTTTTAAGAGCCGAGAGTAGTATTACATAGTTTCTATGTATAATTACTACAAATTAACTTTATTTCTTGTCTTACTAGAGAAGTTTGACCAAAAGTTAAAATTTACGTGATTAGCCTGAACTAGGCCTTATAAAAATCGAAAGGCCCAAATGGGGAGAAAACAAGGTTTTTAAGAGTGGCATTACATAGTTTCTATGTACAATTTCTACTAATTAACTTTAAATTGTCTAAATTGAGATGTTTGGCTAAAAGTCCAGCTTTAGCCCCGATTGGCCTGAGTTAGGCCTTATAGGAGCTGAATAGCGCCCAAATAGGGAGAAACCATAGTTTTCAAGAGCCGTGAGTGGTGCTATATAGTTTCTATGTACATATACTACTAATTATCCATATTTCTATTCCTAATTTGGAAGTTTGAACAAAATCAAACTTTCGGTCTCGATTGGCCTGAACTAGGCCTTATAAGTGGAGAATAGGGCCCAAACAGTGAGAAAACATGGGTTCAAGAGCCGTAGTGGTATTACATAGTTCTACGTATAATTATTACTGATTAATCTTCTTTTGGGTCTTAATTGGGAAGTTTGGCCAAAAGTCAAACTTTCAGCCCCGAATAACCTGAGCTAGGCCTTATAATAGCCGATTTAGGCATAAACAGGGAGAAACGTGATTTTCAGGAGCCAGAATTTAATATTACATAGTTTTTATATATAATTACTACTAATTAAACATGCTTCTAGTCTTAATTTGGAAGTTTGACTAAAAATTAAACTTTTAGGCCGATTGCCTTTAATTATGCCATAAAAAGAACCGAATCCAAACGTGCACAAATGTGGTTTCCAAGAGCCGAAATTAATATTATATAGTTTCTATATAATTACAAAAAATTAACCTTGTTTCTAATCTTAAATTGGGAAGTTTACCAAAAATCAAACTTTCAGCCCCGATTGGCTTAAACTAGGCCTTATAAATTGAGAAATTTGATCAAAAGTCAATCATTCAACCAGATTGGGGCCTTATAAGAGCAGAATAGGGCCATATCGTGCAGAAAACATGATTTTCAAGAGTCTTGAGTACTATTACATGGTTTCTCTATATAATTAATGCTTATTAACCTTATTTCATCTTAAATGGAAATTTGACCAAAAGTAAAACTTTCAGCCCTGATTTTCTGAACTAGGCCTTACAAGAGCTGAATAGGGCCCAAATGGAAAGAAAACATGGATTTCAAGAGCGGTGAGTAGTATTACATTGTTTCTATATACAGTCACTACTTATTAATCTTCCTTTAGAATCTTAATTAGAAAGTTTGACCAAATGTCAAACTTTTAGTTCAGATTGGCCAAAATTAGGCCTTATTAAGAGCCGAATTATGCTCAAATGCAGAGAAAACGTGGTTTTTAAGAGCCAAAAATAGTATTACAAAGTTTATATGTACAATTACTACTAATTTAATCACTTCTCGTCTTAATTAGAAAGTTTAACTCAGTGTCAAACATTCAACATCGATTGGCCTGAATTAGGCTTTATTAAAAGACCCGAATAGTGCCCAAAGGTGAGAAAATGTGATTTTCAAGAGCCTGGAGTAGTACTAATGAATTTTGAACAAAAGTCAACCTTTGAGCCCCCATTGGCTATATTGGGCCTTATTAGAGCTGAATAAGGCCCAAAAGAAAAATATGGTTTTCTGGAGCCGAGTCGTATTACATAATTTTTATGTATAATTACTTTTAATTTACCTTGTTTTTAGTGTTAATTGGGAAGTTTTATTAAAAGTTAAACTTTCATCGACAATTGGACTGAACTAGTCCTTATATGAGCCGAATAGGCTTAAACTGGAAGAAAACATAGTTTTCAAGAGTCGAGAGAAGTATGACATAGCTTTTTGTATAAATTTTTATGTATAATTACTACTACTAATGACACTTATTTCTAGTCATAATTGAGAAGTTCGACCAAAAGTCAAACTTTCACGCCTGATTAACCTGATTATACAGTTTCAATGTACAATTGCTACTAATTACCTTATTTCTACTCTAAATAAGAAGTTTGACAAAAAGTCAAATCTTTCATCCATGATTAGCCTGAACTAGGTCTTATAAAAGTCGAATAGGGTCTGAATGGGAAAAAATCTTGATTTTCAAGAGCCATGTGTGATATTACAAGTTTATATATACAATTATTACTAATTAAACTTTTATCTTGTATTAATTTAGAAGTTTGATCAAAAGTAAAACTTTCAGCACCAATTGGTCTGAACTAGGCCATATAGAGCCAAATGTGGCCTAAATGGGGAGAAATATGATTTTCAAGAGCTGTGACTGGTATTTCACAGTTTTTATGTACAATTCTGCTAATTTGCCTTGTTTCTAATCTTAATATAGAAGTTTGACTAAAAGTCAACCTTTTAGTAACAATTAACCTAGGCCTTAAAGAGCCAAATAGTGCCCAAATGGAGAGAAAACGTAGATTTCATGAGCCAGAAGTAGCAGTATATAGTTTCGATGCACAATTTGGAAAGTTTGACTAAATGGCAAACTTTCAACCTAATTGGCATGAACTAGGCCTTATATGAGCCGACTAGGGCCCAAACGGGTAGAAAATAAGGATTTCAAGAGCCATGATGGTATTACATAGTTTCTATAAATAATTATTACCAATTAGCCTTATTTCTAGTCTTATTAGGGAAGTTTGATCAAAAGTCAAAAATTCAGCCCCAATTGGCCTGAAGTATGCATTATAAAGACCGAATAGGGCCCAAACGGGGAGAAAACATGCCTTTCAAGAGCCATGAGTGGTATTACATAGTTTCGCTGTATAATTGCTATTAATTAACCTTGTTTCTCGTCTAAATTAGGATGACCAAAAGTCAATCTTTCAATCCCAATTGGCCTGAAATAGGCCTTATAAGAGCCGAATTGAGCCCAAATAGGGAGAAAACGTGATTTTCAAGTGCCGGGAGTAGTATTACATAGTTTCTCTGTACAATTACTCCTAATTAAACTTGTTTCTAATCTTAATATAAAAATTTGACAAAAGTCAATCTTTCAGCCCCCATTGGCCTGAACTACCTTATTAGAACTGAATAAAGCCTAAATAGGGAGAAAATATGGTTTTCAAGAGCCGTGAATGGTACTACATTGTTTGTATATATAATTACTACTAATTAACCTTATTTCTATTCGTAATTTGAGACTTTAATTAAAAGTCAAACTTGCAGCCTCGATCGGCCTAAACTAGGCCTTGTAAGAGGTGAATAATAAGAACCAAACGGGAGAAAATATTGTTTTCAAGAGCCGTAAGTGGTATTACATAGTTCTTTATATAATTACTATTAATTAACCTTCTTTCGAGTCTTAATTAGGAAGTTTAACCAAAAGTCAGACTTTCAGCCGCGATTGAACTGAACTAGGCCTTATAATAGCCGAATAGGCCTAAATGGGAATGTGATTTTAAAGAACCAGAATTTAGGATTACATATTTTCTACTTATAATTACTACTAATTTAACTAGTTTCTAGTCTTAATTAGGAAGTTTAACCAAAAGTCAATCTTTCAGTCCCGATTACCTTGGACTAGGCCATATAAAAACAGAATAGGGCCCAGTCGTGCACAAAACGTAGTTTTCAAGTGCCGAGATTAACATTATATAGTTTCTACAAATAATTACAACTAATTAACCTTCTTTCTAGTATTAATTGATAAGTTTAACCAAAAGTCAAACTTCAGCCCGATTGGCCAAACGGGAGAAAATAGGGTTTTCAATATCCGAGAGTAGTATTACATAAATTCTATATATAATTACTAATAATTAAATTTTTTCGAATCTTAATTGAGAAGTTTGACCAAAATTTAAACTTTCAGCCCGACTAGCCTGAATTAGGAATTATAAGAGGTGAATATGGCCCAAAAGGGATGTTTGACTAAAAATATTACATAGTTTTTATATACAATTACTATTAATTAACCTTATTTCTAGACTTAGTTGGGATGTTTAACTAAAAGTCAAACTTTCAATCCAACTTGGCCTGAAATAGGCCTTATAATAGCCGAATTAGAACCAAAGGGGGGAGAAAGTATGGTTTTCAAGAGCCATAAGAGGTATTACACTGGTTCAATGTATAATTACTACTAATAAACTTTATTTCTACTCTAAATTGGAAGCTTTAGCAAAAATCAAACTTTCAGATCAGATTGGCCTAAACTAGCCCTTTTTAGAGCCGAATGGGTCCTAAACAGGACGAAAACATGGCTTTCAAGAGACAGGAGTAGTACTACATAGTTTCTATGTACATTACTTACAAATTAATCTAGATTTTGGTCTTAATTCGGAACCTAAAAATCAAAATTCAGCCATTGTTGGCCTTAACGAGCTTATAAGAGACGAATAGAGCTCTAACGGGGAGAAAACATGGTTTTCAATGCCGTGAGCAGTATTACATAGTTTCTATGTACAATGATTTGTAATTAAACTTGTTTCTAGTCTTAATTCAGAACTTTGAATAAAAGTCAAACTTTCAGCCCCGATTGGCATTATAATAAGAGCTGAATAGGGCCCAAACGGGGAAGAAAATGTGATTTTCAAGAGCCGGGAGTAGAATTACCTAGTTTTTATATACAATTACTACTAATTAAACTTTTTTCTAGGCTTAATTTGAAAGTTTGAATATAAGTCTTACTTTCTGCCAGATTGGTCTGAATAAAACTTATAAGAACCGAATATGGCCCAAACAGGGAGAAAATGTGATTTTCTAAGAGTCGGGAGAAGTATTACATAGTTTCCATATATAATTGCTACCAATTAAACTTATTTCTAATTTAGTTGGAAAGCTAGAACAAAAGACAAACTTGAAGCACTGATTAGCCTGAACTAGGCAATTTAAGTGCCAAATAGGCCCAAAACTAGAAGAAAACATGGTTTTCAAGAGCCGTAAGTGGTATTACATAGTTTCTACATAAAATTTCAATAAATTAACCTTTTTCTAGTCTTAATTGGAAACTTTTACTAAAAGTCAAACTTTTAATACCGATTGAATTAAACTGGCCATATAGGAGCTGAATAGAGCCCGAATGGCTGAAAACTTTGTTTTCAAGAGCGGAGATTAATATTACATAGTTTCAATGCATAATTACAACTAATTAACCTTATTTAATTTAAAATTTTAACAAAAAAGTCAAACTTTCAGCCTTGATTAATCTGAACTAGGCCTGATAAGAGCCGTATGAGACCCAAACAGGGAGAAAACGTGATTTTCAAGAGCCGAGAGTAATATTACATAGTTCTTTATTCAATTAATACTAATTAAACTTTTCTATTCTTAGTTGGAAAGATTAACCAAAGGTCAAACTTTCAGTCCTGATTGTCTGAACTTGGCATTATAAGAAGCGAATTAGGCCCAAACGGGAAGAAAAAATAGTTTTCAAGAGCCAGATTAATATTAAATAGTTTTCATATACTTACTTCTAATTAACCTTGTCTTAAGTCTTAAATGGGAAACTTGTCCAAGAGTCAAAATTTTCAGCCCCGAATTGCGTGAACTAGGCCCCATGAGAGACAAATAAGGCCCAGATAGGGGAAAATATGATTTTCAAAGCCATGAGAATTTACATAGGTTTAATGTATAATTACTACTAATAAACTTTATTTCTACTCTAAATTGGGAAACTTGACCAAAAAGCAAAGTTTCATACCTGATTGGCCTGAACTAGCCTTATTATTAGAGCTAAATGGGGCCTAAATGGGTAGAAAACGTGGCTTTCAAGAGGCGGGAGTATTACTAGATAGTTTTTATGTAAATTTATTACAAATTAACCTTGTTTCTAGTCATAATTGGGAAGTTTGACCTAAAATCAAATTTTAGCCCATATTAGCCTGAACAGCCTTGTGAGGCCTAATAGGGCTAAAACGGGGAGTAAACGTGATTTTCAAGAGCTAATATTACATAATTTCTATGTATAATTAATATTAAATGACCTTATTTTTAGTGTTAATTGGGAAGTTTGACTAAAAGTTAGACTTTCAGCACCGGTTGACCTGAACGGCCTTATAAGAGCCGAATAGGGCCCAATTGGGGAATAAACAAGGTTTTCAAGAGCCGTGAGTGGTATTACATAATTTCTATATACAGTTTCTGCTAATTAACCTTGTTTCTAATCCTAATTGAGAAACTTGCCAAAAAATCAAACTTTCAGCCCCAACTGACCTGAATTAGGCCTATAAGAGCTGAATTGGGTCCAAACGGGGAGAAAACTTGGTTTTTAAGAGCCGAAAGTAGTATTATATAGCCTCTATATACAATTACTACTAAATAAAATTATTTATAGTCTTAGTTTATTTAACTAAAAGTCAAATTTTCTACCCGAACGACCTAAACTAGGCCTTAAAGAGCCGAAAAGGGCTAAACAGGGAGAGAACGTTGTTTTCAAAATCGGGAGTCATATTTCATAGTTTCTATGTATAATTACGACTAATTAAACTTGTTTTATTCTTATTGCGAAGCTTAACTAACTGTCAAACTTTTAGCCCTGATTGGCCTTAACTAGACATTGCAGGAGCGACCTAAAGGGTAGAAAATGTGGTTTTCAAGAACCAGGTGAAGTTTTACATAGTTTCTATGTATAACTACTACTCATGACCCTTGTTTCTAGTATGTATGTAAAAGTTTGATCAAAAGTCAAACTTTCAAGCATGAGTAGTGAACTAGGCTTAAAAGAGCCGAATATTGAACAAACAGGGAGAAAACATGATTTTTCAGAGCCGAAAGTTATATTACATAGTTTCTATGTATAATTACTGCTAATTAATCTTATTTTTAGTCTTAGTTGGTATGCTTGACAAAGTAAAATTTTCGATCTCGAATGGCCTGAACTAGGCCTTATAAGAGCCGAATTGGGCCAAAATGGGGAGGAAATGTGGTTTTCAAGAGCCGAAAGTAATATTACATAGTTTTTATGCACAATTACTACTAATTAAACTAGTTTTAGTCTTAATTTAAAATTTTAACTAAAAGTCAAACTTTCAGCCCTGATTGGCCTAAACTAGGCCTTATAAAAATCGAATAGAGTTTAAACGGGATGTAAACATAGTTTTCATGAGTTGAGAGTAGCTGTACATAATTTCTATGTACAATTACTATTAGTTAAACTTGTTCTAGTGTTAATTTAGTAATTTAACTAAAAAGTCAAACTTTCAGCCCGATTGGCCTGAACTAGGCTTATACAAGATAAATAGTGCCCAAACGAAGAGAAGATAAGTTTACCAAGAGCTGTGAGTGGTATTACATAGTTTCTATGTATAATTACTATTAATTAAACTTGTTTCTAATCATAATTGGGAAGTTTGACCAAAAGTCAAATTTTCAATCGCAATTTGCCTGAACTAGGCCTTATTGGAGTCGAATAGTGCTCAAAGGGGTAGAAAACATGGTTTTCAAGAGCCAAAAGTAGTATTACATAGTTTATATATATAATTACTACTAATTAACTTTTTTCCTATATTAATTTGAAAGTTTGATCAAAAGTCAAACTTCCGGCCACGATTGGCCTGAATTAGGCCTTAAAAGTGCCGAATTGTACCCAAATGAAGAGAAAACGTGATTTTCAAGAGCCGGAAGTAGTATTACATAGTTTCTTTATAAAGTTACTGCAGTTAACCTTGTTACCCGTCTTAATTTAAGTTTAACCAAATGTCAAACTTTTAGCCCTGATTAGCCTAAACTAGGCCTTATAGGAGCCGAATAGGGCCTAACAAGTAGAAATGTGATTTTCAAGAACCGGGAATAGTATTACATTGTTTTTATGTACAATTACTACTAATTAGTCATATTTCTTGTCTTAATTTGAAAGTTTGATTAAAAAAAATCAAACTTTCAGTGCCTATTTGCCTGAATTAGGCCTTACAAAAGCTGAATATAGAGCCCAAACATGGATAAATATGAAAATTTAAACAAAAGTAAAACGTCCAACCATAACCAGCCCGAACTGGGACTTATAAGAGACAAATAGGGTTCAAATGGGGAGAAAATGAAGTTTTCAAGAGGCAACAGTAGTATTACATAGTTTCAATATAAAATTACCACTAATTAAACATGTTTTTATTCTTAATAGGAAAAAGTCAAACTTTCAGTCTGATTGACCTGATCTAGGCCTTATAAAAGCCGAATTGGGCCAAATGGAGAGAAAACATGATTTTCATGAGCCAGGAGTGGTATTACAAGTTTTTATATACAGTTACTACTAATTAACAGTTACTACTAATTAACCTTATTTCTTATCTTAATTAAGAAGTTTGGCTAAAAGTCAAACTTTCAGCGCCAATTGACCTGAATTAGACCTTATAAGAGCTAAATAGGGCCCAAACATGAATAAACATGGATTTTCAAGAGCCGTGAATGGTATTACATAGTTTTAAAGTACAATTACCATTTATTTACCTTGTTTCTATTCTTAATTGGAAAGTTTGACCAAAAGTCAAATTTTCAATCCCGAATGGCTTGAATAAGCCTTATAAGAGACGAATTGTGCTCAAATAGGGAGAAAATGTGGTTTTTAAGAGCCAATAGTAGTATTACATAGTTTTATCTATATTTACTACTAATTATATTTGTTTCTAGTATTAATTGAGAGTTTGACCAAAAGTCAAATTTTCAGGCCCCATTGGCCTAAACCACACCATATAAGAGCCGAATATTATTCAAACGAGCAGAAAATGTGATTTTCAAGAGTCAGGAATAATATTACATAGTTTCTATGCACAATTTCTACTAATTAGCCTCGTTTCTAGTTTTAATTGGGAAGTTTGACTAAAGTCAAACTCTCAGCCCCAATTTGCCTGAATTAGGCCTTATAACAACCAAATAGGGCCCAAACGGGGAGAAAATATTATTTTCATGAGCTGGGAGCAGTATTACGTTATTATGTACAATTATGACTAATTAAATTTGCTTCTAGTCTTAGTTTGAAATTTTGACTAAAAAGTCAATCTCTCAACCCTGAGGTCTGAAACTAGGCCTTATAAAAGATGAATATGGCTCAAAGTAGGAGAAAAGTGGTTTTCAAGAGCCGAAGTAGAATTACATAGTTAATTTACTTATACTACAAATTAACGTTATTTTTAGTTTTAATTTGAAAGGTTGAATAATAGTCTAGCTTTCAGTCCCGATTGGCCAGAATTAGGCTTTATAAGATCTGAACAAAGACAAAATAAGGAGAAAATGTGATTTCTAAGGGCCAGAGTAGTATTACATAATTTTTATATACAATTACTGCTAAATAATCTTTTATAATCTTAATGTGAAAGTTTGACCAAAAGTCAACTTTTTAGCCCGATTGGCCACAACTAGGCCAAAGAGCCGAACAACGCCTAATCGGGGAGAAATGTAGTTTTCAAATGCTGAAGGTAATAACATAGTTTTAATGAACAATTACTAAAAATTAATCTTTCAACCCAACTTGGAAGTTTGATTAAAAATAAAACTTTCAGCCCCAATTGGCCTGCACTAGGCCTTATAGGAGTTGAAAAGTGCCTAAATAAGGAGAAAACATAATTTTCAAGAGCCGAGAGTAGTATTATATAGTTTCTATGAACAGTAACTTAAAATTAACCTTGTGTATAGTCTTAATTAGGTAGTTTAACTAAATATCAAACTTTCTGTTCGAGTGGCCTGAACTAGGCCGTATCTTAGCCTAATAAGGGCCAAATGGGTAGAAAACGTGCTTTTCAAGAGCTAAGAGTAGTATTATATATTTATTATGCATAATTACTATTAATTAAACTTATTTCTAGTATTTATTTAAATGTTTAACCAAAAATCAAAGTTTCAGTGCCGATTGGCCTGAACTAAGCCTTGTAAGAGCCAAATATGGCCCAAATAGGGAGAAAACAAGATTTTTATGAGCCGTGAGTTGTATTACATATTTTCTATGTACCATTACCACTAATTAATCTTATTTCTAGTCTAATTAAAAAGTTTAAATAAAAGTCAAACTTTTAACCCCGATTGGTCTCAAGTAGAACTTATAAGATCTGAATAGAGTCTAAATAGGGAGAAAGCTTGATTTTCAAGAGCCAGGAGAAGCATTAAATAGTTTCTATGTATAATTTCTACTAATTAAACTTGTTTCTAATCTTAATTGGGAAGTTTTACTAAAATCAAACTTTCAGCCACGATTCCCCTGGAATAGGCATTATCAATACCGAATAGGACCCGAACAGGAAGAAAATAAGGTTTTCAAGAGCCGTGAGTGATATTACATGGTTTCTAAGTAAAATTTTTACAAATTAACCTTACTTCTAGTCTTAATTAGGAAGTTTGACCAAATGTCAAACTTTAAATCCCGACTGACTTGAACTAGGCTATACAAGAACCAAATAGGGCCCAAATGGGCAGAAAACATAATTTTCAAGAAATGAGATTAATATTATATCATTTCTATGAATAATTACTATTAAATAATCTTGTTTTTAGTCTTAATTTGAAAGTTTGTCCAAAAATCAAACTTTCAGCCCTAATGTGCCTAAATTAGACCTTTTAATAGTCATATATGGCCCAAATAGAGAGAAAATGTGATTTTCAAAGAGCCAGGAGTAGTATTACATAATTTCAATGTACAATTACGACTAATAAACCTTATTTCTACTCTAAGTTAGGAAATTTGACCAAAAAAACTTTCAGACCCGATTGGCATGAACTAACACTTATTAGAGCCGAATAAGGCCCAAACAAGGAGAAAATGTGCCTTTCAAGAGACAGGAGTAGTACTACATAGTTTTTATATAAAATTATTATAAATTAACCTTGTTTTTAGTCTTAATTGAGAAGTTTGACCTAAAATCAAAATTTTGAGCCACTGTTATCTCAGACTAGGTCTTATAAGAGCCGAATTTGGCCCAAACTGGGAGAAAACAAGGTTTTCAAGAGTTAGGAGTAGTATTACATAGTTTCTATGTAAAATTAATACTAATTAAATTATTGCTAATCTTATTTGGGAAGTTTAACCAAAAGTCAAACTTTCTACCCAATTGGACTGACCTAGGCCATATATATGAACCGAATAGGGCCAACCACGGAGAAAACATGGTTTTCAATAACCAAGATTAAAATTACATTGTTTCTATGTACAATTTCTACTAATTAATCATTTTCTAGTCTTAATAGGTAAGTTTAACTAAAAGTCAAACTTTCAGCCCCGATTAACCTTAACTAGGCGTTATAAGAGCCGAATAGATCCCTAATAGGGAGAAAATGTAGTTTCAAATGCTGGGAGTATTATTATATAGTTTTCATGTACAATTATTATTAACTAAACTTGTTTCTAGCCTTAATTTGAAAGTACTTTTCTGCCTCGATTGACCTGAACTAGGCCTTATAAGAGCCTAATGAGCCCAAACGGGGAGAAAACATGGTTTTCAAGAATCGTAAGTGCTATTATATAGTTTTTATGTATAATTACTACTAATTAACCTTTCTTGTTGTAATTAAGAAATTTGACTAAAAGTCAAACTTTCAGCCCTGATTGACCTAAAGTAGGCCTTATAAGAGCCGAATCGGGCCCAAACAGGGAGAAAATATGATTTTCTAGAGCCAAGAGTAGTGTTACATAGTTTCTTCAATCTAATTAAACTTGTTCCAGTCTTAATTGAAAAGTTTAACGAAAAGTCAAACGTTCATCACCAATTAGCCTGAACTAGGCCTTATAAGTACCAATTAGGGCCCAAATAGTGAGAAAACATGATTTTCAAGAGTTGTTAGTGGTATTACATAAATTCTATGCATAATTACTATTAATTAACCATATTTCTTATCTTAATTGGAAAGTTTGATTAAAAGTCAAACTTGCAATCCCGATTGGTCTGAACTAAGCCTTAAGAGCTGATAGGGCCTAAACAGGGAAGAAAACATGGTTTTCAAGAGCTGGGTGTAGTATTACCTAATTTTTATGTACAATTACTACTAATTAAACTTTTTTCTAAGCTTAATTTGAAAGTTTGAATATAAGTCTTACTTTCTGCCTGATTATTGAATAAAACTTATAAGAACTGAATAAGGTCCAAACAAGGAAAAAAATATGGTTTTCCAAGCGCCGGGAGAAGTATTACATAGTTTTCATGTATAATTACTACAATTAAACTTATTTCTAGTTTTAGTTGGAAAGCTTGACCAAAAGTCAAACTTTCAGCACTGATTAGCCTGAACTAGGTAATATAGTGCCAAATAGGTCCAAACTGGAAGAAAACATGATTTTCAAGAGCCGTGAGTGGCATTACATAGTTTCTACATAGAATTTCGATTAATTAACCTTTTTTCTAGTCTTAATTGGGAAATTTGACCAAAAGTCAAACTTTCAATACCGGTGGAATTAAACTAGGCCATATAATAGCCGAATAGGGCCCAACTATTAGAAAACTTTGTTTCTAAGAGCTGAGATTAATATTATATAGTTTCAATGTATAATTACAACTAATTAATCTTGTTTGTAGTCTTAATTTGAAAGTTAAACAAAAAAGTCAAACTTTCAGCCCCGATTAGCCTGAACTGGCCTTATAAGAGCCGTATGAAGCCTAAATGAGGAGAAAACGTGGTTTTCAAGAGTCAGAATATTACATAGTTTTTATGTACAATTACTACTAATTAAGCTTTTCTAGTGTTACTTGGAAAGATTAACTAAAGGTCAAATTTCAGCCCTGATTGTCTGAACTTGGCATTTATAAGAAGAGGATTAGGCCCAAACAGGAAGAAAAGTGGTTTTCAAAAGCCAGGATTAATATTAAATAGTTTCTATATAAAATTACTACTAATAACTTTGTTTTAAGTTTTAAATGGGAAATTAGACCAAAAGTTAAAATTTTCAGCCCCGGATTGTGTGAACTAGGCCCCATGAGAGACAAATAGGGCCAAATAGGGGAAAATATGATTTTCAAGAGCCATAAGAAGTTACATAGGTTTAATGTACAATTACTACTAATAAACCTTATTTCTACTCTAAATTGGGAAACTTGACCAAAAATTAAACTTTCAGACCTGTTTGGCCTGCACTAGCCTTATTATTGAGCTAAATGGGGCCTAACGGGTAGAAAACATGGCTTTCAAGAGGCGAGAGTATTACTAGATAGTTTCTATGTAAATTTATTACAAATTAACCTTGTTTCTAGTCCTAATTGAGAAGCTTGACCTAAAATCAAATTTTAGCCCACATTAGCTTGAAACGGCCTTGTAAGGCCTAATAATAGGGCTCAAACGGGGAGAAAATGTGATTTTAAGAGCCAGAAGTAGTATTGCATAATTTCTATGTATAATTACTCTTAAATGACCTTATTTCCAGTGTTAATCGGGAAGTTTGACCAAAATTCAGACTTTCAGCGTTGATTGACCTGAACAGCCTTATAAGAGTCGAATAGGGCCCAAATGTGGAGTAAAAAAGGTTTTCAAGAGCCATGAGTGGTATTACATAATTTCTATATACAATTTCTGCTAATTAACCTTATTTCTAATCTTAATTAAGAAACTTGACAAAAAAATCAAACTTTCAGCCCCAATTGACATAGCATCAAAATATGTAAATGAGGACTATAAGTGCTGAGTTGGGTCCAAACGGGGAGAAAACATGATTTTTAAGAGCCGGAAGTAATATTACATAGCCTTTATGTACAATTACTACTAAATAAAATTATTTCTAGTCTTAGTTTGAAAATTTAATTAAAAGTCAAACTTTCTACCCAAATGACCTAAACTAGGCCCTAAAAAGCCGCATAGGGCTAAACAGGGAGAAAATGTATTTTTCAAAATTCAGGAGTCATATTACATAGTTTTTACGTACAATTACGACTAATTAAAACTTGTTTATTCTTAATTGAGAAGTTTAACCAACAGTCAAACTTTCAGCCCTGATTGACCTAGACGTTATAGGAGCCGAATAGGACCCAAAGGGTAGAAAACGTGATTTTCAAGAGTCAAGTGAAGTTTTACATAATTTCTATGTATAACTACTACTCATAACCCTTATTTCTAGTCTAAATGTGAAAGTTTGACCCAAAGTTAAACTTTCAGGTATGATTAGTGAACTGGGCCTTAAAAGAGCTGAATACTTCACAAACAGTAAGAAAACGTGGTTTACCGGAGCTGAAAGTTGTATTACATAGTTTCTATATACAATTACTACAAATTAACCTCATTTCTAGTCTTAGTTGGGATGCTTGACAAAGCTTCAATCTCGAATGGCCTGAACTAGGCCTTATAAGAGCCAAATTGGGCCAAAACGGGGAGAAAATGTGATTTTCAAGAGCCAGAAGTAGTATTACATAGTTTTTATGCACAATTACTACTAATTAAACTGGTTCTAGTCTTAATTTAAATTTTTAACTAAAAGTCAAACTTTCAGCCCTGATTTGCCTGAACTAGACCTTATAAAAACCGAATAGAGTCTAAACGGAGTGTAAACATAGTTTTCATGAGTTATGAGTTTACATAATTTTTATGTACAATTACTACTAGCTAAACTTGTTTCTAGTGTTAATTTGGTAATTTAACTAAAAAGTCAAACTTTCAGCCCCGACTGGCCTGAACTAGGCATTATAAAAGATAAATAGTGCCCAAACGAGTAGAAAACAAGTTTACCAAGAGCTGTGAGTGGTATTACATAGTTTCTATGTATAATTACTATTAATTAAACTTGTTTCTAGTCATAATTGGGAAGTTTGATCAAAAGTCAAACTTTCAGTCGCAATTGGCCTAAACTAGGCCTTATTGGAGTTGAATAGGACTCAAAGGGATAGAAAACATGGTTTCAAGAGCCGAAAGTAGTATTACATAGTTTATATATATAATTACTACTAATTAACTTTTTTCCTATATTAATTTGAAAGTTTGATCAAAAGTTAATCTTCCAGCCACGATTGGACTAATTAGGCCTTAAAAGTGCTGAATTATACCCAAATGGAGAGAAAACGTGATTTTCAAGAGCCGAAAGTAGTATTACATAGTTTCTTTATACAGTTACTGTAGTTAATCTTATTTTCCGTCTTAATTTAGAAGTTTAACCAAATGTCAAACTTTCAGCCCTGATTGGCCTAAACTAGGCCTTATAGGAGCCAATAGGGTCCAACAAGTAGAAATGTGATTTTTTAAGAGCCGGAAGTAGTATAACATAGTTATGTATAATCACTAATAATTAGTCATATTTCTAGTCTTAATTTGAAAGTTTGATTAAAAAAAAATCAAACTTTCAGTGCCTATTTGCCTGAATTAGGCCTTACAAAAGCTGAATATAGAGCCCAAACATGGAAAAAATATGAAAATTTAACCAAAAGTAAAACGTCCAACCCTAACCTGCCTGAACTGGGACTTATAAGAGCCAAATAGGGACCAAAATGAGAGAAAATGAAGTTTTCAAGCGGCATGAATAGTATTACATAGTTTCAATATATATTACCACTAATTAAATATGTTTTTAGTCTTAATAGGAAAAAGTCAAACTTTCAGCCCCGATTGACGTGAACTAGGCCTTATAAGAGCCGAATAGGGTCAAATGGAGAGAAACATGTTTTTAAGAGCCGAGAGTGGTATTACATAATTTTTATATACAATTTCTGCTAATTAACCTTATTTCTAATCTTAATTGAGAAACTTGACAAAAAATCAAATTTTCAGCCCTAATTTACCTGAACTAGGCCTATAAGAGCTGAATTGGGTCCAAATAGGGAGAAAATCTGATTTTTAAGAGCCAAAACTAGTATTTACATAGCCTCTATGTATAATTATTGCTAAATAAAATTGTTTCTAGCCTTAGTTTGAAAACTTAACTAGAAGTTAAACTTTCTGCCTGAATGACCTAAACTAGGTCTTAAAGAGCCGAATAGGGCTAAATAGGGAGAAAACGTAGTCTTCAAAAGTCAGGGGATCATATTACATAGTTTTTATGTACAATTACTATTAATTAAACTTGTTTTATTCTTAATTGAGAAGTTTGACCAAAAGTCAAACTTTCAACCCTGATTGCCCTTAACTAGACGTTATAGGAGCCAAATAGAACCCAAAGAGTAGAAAACGTGATTTTAAGAGCGGGGAGAAGTTTTACATAGTTTCTATATATAATTACTACTTATAACCCTTGTTTCTAGTCTAAATGTTAAAGTTTGACCAAAAGTCAAACTTTTATGCACGATTGGTGAATTAGGGCCTTAAAAGAGCCGAATAGAGCACAAACAGGGAGTATTACATAGTTTCTATGTACAATTACTACTAATTAACCTTGTTTCTAGTCAAACTTTCAATCTTGAATGGTCTGAAGTAGGTCTTATAAGAGCCGAATTGGGGCAAAATGGGGAGAAAATATGATTTTAAGAGCCGATAGTAGTATTACATAGTTTTTTTTATGCATAATTACTACTAATTAAACTGGATCTAGTCATAATTTGAAATTTTAACTAAAAGTCAAACTTTCAGCCTAATTGGCCTGAACTGAGCCTTAAAAAATCGAATAGGGTCCAAATAGGGTGTAAACACAGTTTTCAAACGTTGAAAATAGTATTACATAGTGTTTATGTACAATTACTACTAACTAAACTTATTTCTAGTGTTAATTTGGTAATTTAACCAAAAGTCAAACTTTCAGCCCCGATTAGCCTGAACTAGGTATTATAAAAGATAAATAGTGCCTAAGCGAGGAGAAAACAAGTTTACCAAGAGTTGTGAGTGGTATTACATAGTTTCTATATATAATTACTATTAATTAACTTGTTTCTAGTCTTAATTGGGAAGTTTGACCAAAAGTCAAACTTTCAGCCGCAATTGGCCTGAACTAGGCCTTATTAGAGTCAAATAGGCCCAAAGGGGTAGAAAACATTATTTTCAAGAGCCAAAAGCAGTATTACACAGTTTATATGTATAATTACTACTAATTAACATTTATTCCTGTCTTAATTTGAAAGATTGATCAAAAATCAAACTTTCAGCCACGATTGGCCTAATTTAGGCCCTAAAAGAGCCGAATTGTTCCTAATTGGAGATAAAACGTAATTTTCAAGAGCCGAAAGTAGTATTACATTATTTCTTTATATAATTACTGCAGTTAACCTTGTTTCTCATCTTAATTCAAAAGTTTGACCAAATGTCAAACTTTCAGCCCTGATTGGCCTGAATTAGACCTCATAGGAGCCGAATAGGGCCCAACAAATAGAAAATATGGTTTTTAAAAGCCGGAAATAATATTACATAGTTTTTATGTACAATCACTTCTAATTAGTCATATTTCTAGTTTTAATTTGAAAGTTTGATTAAAAAAATTAAACTTTCAGTGCCTATTTGCTTGAATTAGGTCTTATAAGAGCTGAATATAGAGCCCAAACATGGAGAAAATATGAAAATTTAACCAAAAGTAAAACGTCCAACCCTGTCCGGCCTGAATTGGGACTTATAAGAGCCAAATAGGGCCAAAGGAGGAGAAAATGAAGTTTTCAAGAGCTAGGAGTAGTATTACATAGTTTTAATGTATAATTACAACTAAATAACTTCTTTCTAGTATTAATGGGGAAAATCAAATTTTCAGACCCGATTGACCTGAACTATTAATGCTAATTAACATTGTTTATAATTTTAATTAGGAAGTTTGACCAAAAGTCAAACTTTCAGCCCTGAATGGCCTGAATTACGCCTTTTAAGAGCCAAATTATACCCAAACGGGGAAAAAAATGAGGTTTTCAAGAGCTGAGAGTAGTATTACATAGTTTTTTTTACGTATAATTATTACTAATTTAACTTGTTTCTAGTCTTAATTGGGAAGCTTGACCAAAAGTTAGCCCCAATTGGCCTGAAGCTAGCCATAATAAGAGTCAAATAGAGCGCTAACGGGGGAAAAACTAAGTTTTCAAGAAGCCAAAGTAGTACTAAATTATTTCTATGTATAATTACCACTAATTAAACTTTTTTCAAGTCTTAATCGAGAAGTATGAAGTCAAACTTTCAGCCCCGATTGGCCTGAAATAGGCATTATAAGAGCCGAATTATTCCAAAACAAGGAGAAAACATTGTTTTTAAGAGTCATGAGTGGTATTATATAGTTTCTATGTATAATTACTATTAATTAACCTTGTTTATAGTTTTAATTGGGAAGTTAACCAAAAATCAAACTTTCAGACCCGACTGGCCTAAAGTAGACCTTAAATAAGCTGTATAATGCCTAAATAGGGAGAAAACGTGTTCTACAAGGGCTAACATAGGTAGTTTTACATTTTCTTTCTTTTACACCTTTTTAGGAACTTTCTAAAATTCTCTTTTGTAAAGAAAACTTTTCTTTTCCTTTTACAA
Organism: Agave tequilana; assembly: GCA_038442645.1. NCBI lineage: Eukaryota > Viridiplantae > Streptophyta > Magnoliopsida > Asparagales > Asparagaceae > Agave > Agave tequilana. Next base: position 142,106 of record JAVJIF010007940.1, read on the forward strand.
AACATTTTGAAAGAAGATAAATAGTTTGGATTTATTTTTGAGAAAATTAAGATTATCCTAGGAATTAGGAAGACCTAAAATCATGAATTTTTAAATGAAATAAAAATAATAGATCTTATTCAAATTTAGGATAAGAAAGTAAGATTAGAATAATATATATATATATATATATATATATATATATATATATATATATATATATAGAGAGAGAGAGAAAAATGTATATCAGCCCGCGGGCTGAGAGTACTCTCTCAGCCTGCGGTGACGTGGCTCAATTTGTTACCTCACTGACTTGCGTCCCGCTTTTAGGAAGAAGTTAAATTACCAAATACCCCTTTCGATAACTTTTCCTTATTGTTTATTATTATTTTTCCCCCCTTTTATTTTGCCGCTCT